>CP139504.1:361034590-361052439 GCA_021014915.2 Artemisia tridentata subsp. tridentata
TTAAAAACTACAAGAAACTATTTAAATGATTTAAAAATAGCAAATGACTTTGGAAAAATCTGAAATTTTTGCAGAAAAACCTAAAATTTTTATTCTAAAGCTAGGAAAAATGAAATCAGAACTTAGTTAAAACCCTAATAAGCATTTATGCAAATAAGCATTTCAAATAAGCTCAAAATAACTAAACATTCCAAAATTTATCCAAAGCTCAACAACATTTTTAACACACTACCAAAGCTTAAAACTACCAATGAATACCAAATAAGCACAAAAATTAGCCATTAAGCTGATACACAGTGGACAAATTAACACAGAACCTAATGGATAAATCACATACTTTGAACAGCTCTATAAGCTAAGAAAAGCTTATTAGTGGAAACTAAAGGTATATTCTAAAAGCTTGTACCTCAGACTACTTAAAAACCAACAATGCCCAAATTTGAACTTCAATGCTTATCTAATTTGGGCTGAGATCAATGTCATCAACACAAAAAACTGATGCAGGCAAAGACAGTCTAACGGGGTTTATTGCAGACCTGTTTAAGCTCTTAAATAAGCTACAAATTGAATTCCAAGTTCAGAAACTAAAAACTTATACTACTAACTTCCTACAAACCAAATTTCAGGCAAGTTTGTTCAACTGAATAAGCAATACATAAGTGACAAGAAGCTGAGTGGGCAAACAATGTGTTGTTCTGCACAGCAGATTCTGATGCAGCAGATCTTGTTTTTGGGCTTTAACTTTTGCAAAACTAGATGAGACAACTCCTACTCATGTATCTTCACTTAATATGATGTACTGAGTCCAAAAATGACCAAAGTATTGGTTCCAATAAGCTCAGCTTATACTGAGCTTATTGTGGCAGTTTTGAACCTCAAAATCAACTTATCAAGCAACTATCCCATAACTGAGTTTAAACCTCTAAATCCCTATTGAACTGAGCTTATTTCACCTTAATTTTGCTGAATCGAAACTCATAAAATACACATGAACAGTGTAATCAGACCTATACCTAAAACAGATTCTATCCCAAACACCTCTTATGGCAAGGCTGTTTTAAGTTTTAACTCACCAAGGACACTTTAAGCTAGAATCTGAATCATCACTAATTACCTAACTGATTTAACTCCTAATGAACATTTTACAAATTGAAACAAGCACTAATAAGCACTAACTAGCTTTGAGCATTTTATGGCCTTTTTTAAAGTTTCTAAGGAAATATACAAACTAGCTACTGATTACTAACAACCCTCCCTCAAATATCAATTCATAAGATAAATAAGCAAAGAAAAACACAGATAAGTTCAAAAATAAGCAAATGAACAGTAGCAGTTGACTTTTTGACCAAACAAGAAAATTAAAATTTCATTAACTGAAGTTGTAAATTACAATGCTGAAAGATAAAATTACAATACCTTAACTAATTTTATGCTAAAATAATCCTGCCTTGAAGGCTTACAAATGACTGCTAAATATACTATTTTCTAAAACCTAGGGGTCTTCAACACTTGTGCTTGTTTTGTGAGACAAAACAGCTTCAACTTGCTTCTGTGCTTGGGATTTAATCCCAACCCTTGGTTTAAACTTTGGATGATCTCAGCCCTTAATTGGTTTTTTGGCGCTCAAATAATCACATGGATTGCCAGCGTGGCAATGGTCACACATGAAGATAGTACTTGGGGGGTGGTATCTCGTGAACTAGATGGAGCAGAGAGTAGGGTGGGTGGTGACGTGTGGCATAGGTGATAGCAGAATAGGAGTGATGATGGTGTTGGGAGTGCTTTTTGTTGGGCGGGAAATGGGAAAGGAAGGAGTTGACCGAGTCTGACCATGGTTTTAGTTAACTCAAAAGGAAAGATAGGCCGGGTTTGGGCTTTTAAACATTGGGCTTGGATTTATTTGGGTTGGGTTAGGATAAATGGTTTGGTTGGGTTATGGGTTTAATGTGAAGGATTATACAAACACTTGGGATGTTAATCTTAATAATGTGTTTGGGATATTTAGAATGAATGTGCTTTAGTACGCGGAATTTACTATAACACACTTAAAGGAACAAAGGTGGTGAATATGCAAACGTGAATTATTTAGAATAATGAACACAACGTGAATAACACAAAATGATTCAATATTATTTATGAGATAATACGGGTGATCTAAACTATCACCAGGATTACAAAGGTAACCTTGAATCTTTGATTTGTTAAGGATTTGTGAATTTGTAACTAAGTTACTAGAGAGGTTGTTGTGTTGGGAGATGATACAAAGTCATATTCCCTGAGCTTGAACTAGTAGACTTCTTCACTTCATGCTCTACTATCTTGAAGTTGCTGTAATGATCATTAAGACTCATTTGATCAATATCTGGTTTGTTTTTTCCAGACAATGACATGCATGGCCCCATTCAGAGGGTAAACTCCTGAGGAATTTGGAGTTTAAGTCTTCTTGAGATATCAACACTTAATGAATGGCTAACTGACTTGAAAGCTTTTGTAATCTATTGAACATGCTGTCCAAAGACTCATTTGTTGTGGCTGAAAAGTTTTCAAACTGTTGTTTGAGGAGAGTTTTCTGAGTTTTCTTGGTGGCATCATTTCCACCAAATCTAGCCACAATAGCTTGAAAAAGGGTTTTTAGCACATTTGTACTTGTTGAAGATCAAAAGCTGGTCATTTGGAATAGTCATGAGAAGCATACTCCTGGCCTTAAGATCATTTCTCTTTTGGATTCTTTCTTCTACGGTTGTTGGGTTCACTTGCACAATTTGTTACTATTGCATCGTTTACTGTGAGGTGGTGATTGTAGGTTTTAAATGAGTTTTTCCTTCTTCAATAATCTCCCAAAGTGCATAGTCTTGCACTTGAAAGTATTGCTCTACCCTCAGTCTCCACATCTCAAACTCATTCTGTTTGAGTAATGGAAGTTTTGCAGCCACATTGGTTTGAATGTGTTCAACGTCCATTGTTCTTTTAAATCGTAAATATCAGCCTAGCTCTGATACCAATTGTGAAGGATTATACAAACACTTGGATGTTAATCTTAATAATGTGTTTGGGATATTTAGGAATGAATGTGCTTTAGTACGCGAATTTACTATAACACACTTAAAGGAACAAAGGTGGTGAATATGCAAACGTGAATTATTTAGAATAATGAACACAACGTGAATAACACAAAACGATTCAATATTATTTATGAGATAATACGGGTGATCTAAACTATCACCAGGATTACAAAGGTAACCTTGAATCTTTGATTTGTTAAGGATTTGTGAATTTGTAACTAAGTTACTAGAGAGGTTGTTGTGTTTTTGGTTATTACAAAGTTATTAGTTGAAGAGATATTTCTAAGATGGTGACTAAGGGTTCCTTTTATAGGATAAGGAACCCTTTTTACATGTTGTCAAGTTGCATAAGATAACAAGACTTTCTAACCTACTATTACAACTTCCAATGTAAAACACTCCATATTATCTACTGCACCACATGGAAGACTGTACTACTTTTACTTAACGTGTTACATTGTACAAAGACTAATAATACAACTAAAATATCTACAAGTAAAATATCTAATCAACTTGACGTTCAAACTGGCAGGACCTTCTTTAACTAGCAGTACCTTCTCACCCAGAAGGTACTGTTAGTTTATCTTCAACTTCTTCATAATGAACTGGCAGACCTAATACTTCATCTGGCAGACTCTTTGACTTAAGCATTTTATTCCCAACAGTTAAGGATCCGGTTGTAGTGTTATTTTAGGATAGGATGGATTTGGAATTTGTTTAAACTTTGAGGGGACCATTGCTGTAAATACTGAAAATCCCAGGACCAAGGCTGCCAAAGACTGAAAATAAATTCCAAGGACCATTTGTGTTGTTTTGGTATTTTTGGGGTTGACTTTGACTTCGGTCTTCACTTGATCAAATGCACACTTGTTGTCGAGTCGATCCAAAAATGCCCGTTTTTGTTCCGTTTTCAATCCTCAGTACCTGAAACACATAAAAACACAAAACCAAGGATATCTGCAATATATTTGGGTGTTTTTGGTCAATTTTTGTGTCTTAAATGGGTGTAAAATGATGAGTATTTACACACTCATCAGGCATCTTGCCATTTTTGCCAATCTTTTCTTTGTCGACATTCTCTGATAGATTTTGGCACAGAAACTTCATCATTTATTATTTCACTTGCTATAGCATATGCAAAAATTTCATCAACACATGTTTCATTTCGATTCCATGTTGTACCATTTTGTACAAAATTTATTGAGATTTCATATTCATTAGGTACATGGCCATTTTCAAGAGATTTTTTCCACATTTTCTGTGTTATTATTAATCTCTTCTGGGGTTTTATTGATAACAACTTCTTGGACTTTGCCAGTTGTATTCTGCTCTTTCCTTTTTCGTGGATTTGTATCCTTAGAACCCATTGGTCTTCCACGCTTTCTGCGTACATTTGACTCATTCAGAGTTTCAGGAATATCAATTCGAGAAGGCGCATTTAAAGCTGGAATATATGATTTTGTAACTCTTTTTGTATCTGTAAATGCATCAGGCAATTCATTTGCTATTCTTTGCAAGTGAATGAGATTTTGAACCTCTAATTCACATTGACTACTCCGAGGGTCAAGAAAAGATATTTGTGATGCATTCCAAGTTACATCTTGTTTGTCCAACTTTTTGTTTTCTCCTCCTAAGATTGGGAACATTGTTTCATCAAACTGGCAATCAGCAAAGCGTGCTGTAAAAACATCTCCAGTTAATGGTTCCAAATATTTTATGATTGATGGAGAATTAAAACCAACATAAATTCCCAATCTTCTTTGAGGTCCCATCTTTGTTCGTTGTGGTGGTGCTATTGGGACATAGACACCACAACCAAAGACTTTTAGATGAGACAAATTTGGTTCTCTTCCAAAAACCAGTTGGAGTGGAGAATACTTATGAGATGCGCTTGGTCTTAATCTAATAAGAGCAGCAGCATGTAAGATAGCATGTCCCCATGCAGAGGATGGCAATTTTGATTTCATAAGTAGTGGTCTAGCAATAAGTTGTAATCTTTTTATTAAAGATTCAGCTAGACCATTTTGTGTATGCACATGTGCTACAGGATGCTCAACCGTAATCCCAAGTGACATACAAAAATCATTAAATGATTGAGATGTAAATTCTCCTGCATTATCAAGTCTAATCTTTTTGATTTGATGATCTGGGAAATGTGCTCTTAATTGGATTATTTGGGCTAATAGCCTCGCAAAAGCAACATTTCTTGATGCTAACAGACAGAAATGGGACCATCGGGATGATGCATCAATTAATACCATAAAGTATCGAAATGGTCCACACGGAGGAGTAATTGGCCTACAAATGTCACCTTGAATTCTTTCTAGAAACAAAGGAGATTATTTTTCAAGTTTATTGATTGAGGGCCTAGTTATCATTTTTCCAAGAGAGCATGCTCCACATAATAATTCTTTTGATAATAGGATCTTGGGATCCTTTAGTGGATGCCCATTTGAGCTCTCAATTATTCTCCTCATCATAATATCACCCGGATGACCCAATCGGTCATGCCAAAGGGTAAATATTTTGGGATCTATATCCTTTCGGGTAGAGACCATATTTATTTCTGTCTGATTGATGTATGTAAAATACAATCCAGAAGATAGACCTTTCATTCTTTCCATTATGGTCTTTTTTCCATTTTTATTGGAAGTAATTTGGAGATACTCAATTTCATTTTGAGTCATGGTTTCAAGATGATAACCATTGCGTCTTATATCTTTAAAACTTAGTAGATTTCTCCTGGATCTACTAGAATATAACGCATCATTTATTATTAATTGTGTACCTTTAGGTAACATAATGCAGGCTTTGCCAGAGCCTTCAATCAAGTTGCTAGTACCACAAATTGTGTTGACATTTGCATTTGCTATATGAAATTCATAAAAGTATTTTCTGTTTTTCAAAATAGTATTTGTTGTTCCACTATCTACTAGACACTCGTCTTCACCGTTTTCCAAAATGTGTTTCATATCCTTGAATAAAAATAAATAAATAAATAAATAAGCAATTCAAAGTAAAAGAAAACTTTAAAGAAAACATAAATACTTCATTAAAATAAAAAACATGAGTAACAATGCTAGAACAAACCTAGCTTATTCAACACAAAATTTAAACTTAAACGCTTATTGCGGAAAATATAAAAATGCAACTAGATAGCTAGTTATTATTTCCATCGTTGGAAAATGAAGCAACAACATCTTCGACGTCATCAAAGAAATCTGAGGAGTCGAAGCGCACATTGGGAATTTGCTCATCACCATTGAAATTATTAATATCATCATTGAAATTATCAATGAAATTTGTTTCAATGTCTTTTCCTTTCTTTTTTAGTGATGCTTGATAAAGATCAACAAAGTGTCTGGAGGTGTGACACTGTCTTGCCCAATGAGTGTTTGTTAGAAATGAAGCTGTGCGATATTTACGTGAATTGGAAATAGACAACTAGTTTGCATAAAGTGCAAGGACTATTAATGTAATATTGTCATAGTTGTCTTGATTGGCATTTAAATACCCCACAAGTCTTCACTTGAAGGGTGTGGCTGAGAACCTTATCAAAAGCAATAAAATCCGGTTTTCACTTTCTCCACCTTCTCTCTACTCTCTCTCTAAAACCGAACCATGAATCTCTTCTATTTTGATCAACCTCGACCTCCTGAAGGTGTTAAAACACGATTCTTGGTCATTACAATTGGTATCATGAGCGAACCTGGGAGATTCTTGGCGAATCGTGGTGTGTTTTAAGGTAATAATGTGATTTTTGGTGTGTTCTATCTTGTTTGTGTTCGACTTATGTTAAAAGGAACCCCAACTGTGGCGTTTTTGTTTCATAAAAACGTGACCTTTGGTGTTTATCTTGGAATCGTACACAACATATTAAGGTTCAAGGTTGTGCTTGTTCGTGGTTTGAAGCTTGGTTTGTGATGGTTTGCTAGTTTTCACTCGAATCTTGTGATTTAAGGTTGAATTTTTTTTGGTGTTCTAAGTCTTTAGATCGACCAAAACTATTGAAGATTATGCAAGATTTGTTTGTGAATATTTTACTGATTTTTATTGGTAAAAGTCAAGAGTGGATAAGACTGTGGGTGGGTGAATTATTGGTCTGCCAAAAAGTCAAGAGTGGTTGGAAAGTTTCGAAATTGCCACTCTCTCGCAATTGCTGCCTCTCGCAATTCACAAGCCTCTCGCAAATATGAAAATATCGCATTCTTGTATAAGATTGTGATAGGTGATCTTTCGAAATTGATTTCGGAATTCATTTCGGAATTACTTTCGGAATTGGCAGATCTTCGCAATTGTCTCTCGCAATTGCTTCTCGCAATTGGTCTCGCAATTGCTTCTCGCAATTGCTTTTCGCAATTGGTCTCGCAATTGGAGCTGATTTCGCAATTCACCATCCTTCGCAATTCAACAATATTTCGCAATTCAAGCAACCTTTCGCAATTGGTCAATTTTTACGCGAGATTCAAATTCTGGTACAAGAGTGAAAATTTTGGCCCAAAATTCAAATTTTTTGGCTAAAATTCGAATTTTTCGGGGAATTTTCGGCGTAAAAATTTCTAAAACTCAAATTTTTCCAGCATCATTAGAATGTCATTTTATGGCATATTTCACACCAAAATCACAAATGAAATTATCGGACTACACCTTCAACATCACCACGTATAGCCAAAAAGATCCTGATCAAGAATCGCAATCAAATGACAATGGCTAAATTATCAACTGTGACTACAAGGAGGATTCATTATTACTTACTTGAAGTTGAAGTGGAATTTCACGGGTGCGTGTACTTAGTATCTTGAAGATATCGGGGTTGGTTGGATGCATGATTCTTCGAGATCCTTGTTTGAGCATTTATAGAATAGTGATTAAGTCTTGGGTTATCTAGTTTTCATAGGTCAAGGGGAGGATGGACGAAGACCTAGTTAACTATCACTTAAAGGAGATACGTTGTAGTACTCAGTGTCACACAAAGATGTGGATAATTCAAGAGATGTTCATATACAGTTAAGGAAGGATGGATGGGTATATGAAACGACCTATGCTTTAAGGAGTTACATTGTAGTGCTCAGTATAGGTTCTTAGTCACACTTTCGTGCAAGTTTAAGTCACAAGTCTGGGTTATTTTACTTCAGTCTCAAGTTCGGCATAGTGGGTTTCTCCATCAGCAGTCACTACAAAAGGCCGTTGATTTGATATAAGAGGTTTGAGAAGAGATTGATCCTAAGAGAATCGTAGAGAGAATAGTTATCGACATCAACTCATGGGGTATTGATTTGTTTGTTGCTTCTAGTTGATATGTTTATGTACACATATGTAGGATGAGTCCGAAAGATCGTCATCATCCTGGAGGGAGAAATGTATGAAATGTGTACATCGGGGCTGTTTATTGAAGAACTGGAAGCATTCTAAGTGAGCTGAAGATGTCGATATGATGCTCCCCAAAGAAACCTGTGAAGAAGTTACAAGTTATCAGTCTATAATCCATTTTCCGCTGTGCAAGAGACTGAAGACAATCTGGGCAGAATTAAGAGAAACTTCTTCTACAAGCATCAAGGCTATATCAAACGGGTTGTCAATTTGGGAGGGAGCATGTAAAAGAAAATGCCTCACTAATTGGGAGGGAGTAAATAACCCAATTAGAGAATTACAGTGATTCGGCAAGTAAATCAAGCAAGCTGAGAAAGATACGAGAAGATCAAGAGCTGTGAAGACATCCTCAAAAGAAAGGAAACTGCTCTACTTCAGCATGGCTTTTATCATTGTTATGTACTTGTTAGGAATCATTGTAACCAATTCACGTATATCTCCAGCTGGAGGGAGATTGTTAGAAATGAAGCTGGACGATATTTACGTGAATTAGAAATAGACAACTAGAATGCATATAGTGCAAGGACTAATAATGTAATACTCTTAAAGTTGTCTTTTTAGGCATTTAAATACCCCACAAGTCTTCACTTGTGGGGTGTGGCTGAAAATCTTATCCAAAGCAATAAAATCCGGTTTTCACTTTCTCCACCTTCTCTCTACTCTCTCTCTAAAACCGAACCATGAATCTCTTCTATTTTGACCAACCGAGACCTCCAGAAGGTGTTAAAACACGATTCTTGGTCTTTACAGTGTTCATGCCACATCTGTGGCACACATTTCCAGATTTCTTGGGAGCTTGATGTTGAATCATTTTGCCTTTATCATCTTTTTTCTTGAAATCATATGGCTTAGGATTATAATCATCACGATGCCAAACCATATTTCGACCACGTCCACGACCATGACCACGACCACGACCTCGTTCATTTCCACGGTTATTACCATGTTCACGACCCCGACCCCTCACATTTGATGTTGCATGCACTTCAGGCAATGCAGTAGAACCAGTGGGGCGTGCTTGATGGTTTTTCATCAAAAGCTCATTATTTTGTTCAGCAACAAGGAGGACAGATATTAGTTCGTGGTATTATTTGAAGCCACGTTCTCGATATTGTTGTTGTAAGAGCATATTTGAAGCATGAAAAGTAGAGAAAGTTTTCTCTAGCATGTCCTCTTCAGTAATCTTTTCTCCGCACAATGTTAGTTTAGATGTGATGCTAAACATTGCGGAATTGTACTCGCTGACACTTTTAAAATCTTGCAACCTGAGGTGCATCCAGTCATAGCGAGATTTAGGAAGGATTACTTGTTTTTGATGATCAAACCTTTCCTTTAAACTTTGCCATAATATTAACGGGTCTTTCACCGTTAGATATTCCTTTTTTAGGTCCTCATGAAGATGATGATGCAGGAATATCATGGCTTTGGCACGTGCTTGTGCAGAGGCCGTATTTCCAGTTTTGATCGTTTCTCCCAATTCTTTTGCAGTTAAATGGATCTCAGCATCAAGAGTCCAAGGGAGATAGTCTTTTCCAGAGATGTCAAGAACAGCAAAATCAATATTTGAAAGCTTTGAATTTGACATGTTAACTACAATAAAAGAAAAAACAAGTGTAGCATTTAGCAAAACTTTGCAAATATTTAGACCAAGTAATATTAGATGTCACGTTATGATATTGTTAATCAGGTCTATACTATTCATTATTTTATTCTGGATAGGTTAAAGATGTCACAGTAATATATATTCTTTATTGTGTTCATGCTCACAATCTTAATCGGTCATACATAGTTGCTTTTCCAATTTCACAATTTTAACTACATTAAAAAAAATGGCAAATAAACGCAGTATAATGACAATACAACAATTTGTTAAATAATTGATATGATTTTAAAGTAAACATTGATACGAACAGTAAGAAAAAAAAAACTAATAAAAATAAAACTTATTAATCTATATGAATCAAATTGGAACTTGAGGTTCCAATATTCTTTTTCAACATAACACAAGGTTATGATTTTGATCTTTTATAAAAAAAAACCATATTAGAACTTGAGGTTCTAATTTTTTTTCTTTTTCTTTTTTTTTTTCATATTGATTTTGAAAGAACCATATTAGAACTTGAGGTTCTAACTTTTTTTTTCATATGATATAAAAAAAAAGATACATATAAAACACATTACGTGTTATGAATATCGAACAATGAAATAAAAAAAAACATATACGAATGATGTTGACTAAAAGCATTGAATAATATTAGTTTATAATATCCTAATGATTAAATGTTTCAATACCGAACGAATGTTTTGCAGATCAAATAAAGAGTTAATATGTTAATATAAAGAATTCGTGGCATACCGGGATGAGAAAAAAATAACCTTTAGAGCGTGCTGATAACGTGTTATGAATATGAGGAACAAGAAGAATAAGAGGAGGGAGAAATCTTATTCAGTGGTGATTCAAAATGGTTACATTAAGGGTGTATTTATAGGATACAAAACCCTAAAAGAAATAATGAATATACATTAGCTACAAGCCTATAAGCCCAAGCCTATATTTACAATACAATAAACATAAACTCATGTTCATCAACCCAAATAGTTATTGGCATTCATATACCACCTAGATGTCAAACACTTGTTTTCCCTCCAACAAAATAACGACCCAAACATCCCTCTTATGTTCTTTACTTTGTTATCCCATCATTAATTCCCCTCACTTGAAAAGAACTCAATCCTGTGTTCTCATGTGTAGTTGCTCATCTACCTCACAAATCTTCATTTGATGACACTTCTTAGCCGTAGCCTTGAACTCCAACTCCACATTAACTCGAGTGCTCTCTTCATACTTTTTCACACGTCTAACACACTCCCGTCGATCCATAAATGATAATAAATGTCATAATAATTAAGTTGACTTTTTTGAATGGGGTTATTGCAAATTTTAGAGGGTAATTATCCTTATGCAGGTGCAGAATGTCTTGTCACAGGTGATATTCCGTTCACTATGGCGCATCATGATGGGTCTAGCTTCAACCACCGATATGTGAAGCCCGATCCTCCTGAAATTGAAAATGCGACTTGGATGTTAACAGTAAGATCCTGCATCGCTTTATTTACACTTAACCCTTCTGGACTAAGAAATGGAAATGCTCCCTAACGTTAGTGGTTTCGAATACTGATATATCTTGTTTGGATGCAGATTTTCAACTGCTTTGGCTTCCAATTCTGCTTGCATTTTGAAGCTTTTCATATAGGAACATCACCAGTTTGCAAGGCATTTTTGGGTTTCATGGGGGATGAAATTGATGCCAACAAGTTCAGCTACAGTCTCGAGGTTGGAGGAAATGGGAGGAAGATGAAATGGCAAGGTATCCCAAGAAGCATTCGTGATAGTCACCAGACTGTTAGTGATAGTCTTGACAGGCTGATCATAACGAGGAATATTGCGTTGTTCTTTTCTGGTGGGGAGAGGCAAGAGCTGAAGCCCAAAGTGTCAGGCAATATATGGAAAGAACAGTCTTCTAGTTCTTCCTAAAGCGGAGAGTTTAGTCTTAATTGGTAAGAGAATAACATGTTACTGGTACTGTGTCTATTACTAGATATATTTGCACATTGGAGGCGTAGGGTGTTAATGAAAATTGACAGGTGCTGACTTATCGTCGTGAACTTTATCAAAAGCAAAGTTTCAGCCTTACTGAACGAGATACATGTCATTATGGTATTGTCGTGTTATCGGTCTCGCTACCCTTTTCAAATAGTAAGATTAGTATTTGGTAGAATATGGAAAGTATTTGCCAAAATGCAATGAAACTAGAGTATTCCAAACTTGATGGAACCACACTTGGATACTATCTTTAGTCGACATCTTAATCCTGTTTTTTTTTTTTTTTTTTTTTTTTTTTTTTTTTTTTTTAATTCTTAACAAGTGCGTTATGTGGCTTATTATTTACCTTAACCACGCTCTAATTCCCAATGCTTTAATATATGTAGTTTTGATCATCATATATCTTGATTGCAGTTTCCACCTCTATTATAATCCTTAAATCTGGGATGTTATCAATTTCTTTCGATTTGCATCGGTCTTCGTCACTTCCATGGAAACCTATGATGTCCATTCGTACATTACCCTCAAAGTACACGTGGGTCCAATGTGACACTCTCCGGTCATTCAACCCGATTCAGGAATTTATATGTCATCTATGTGCCTATGTGGTTCAGATAAAGAATTCACAGAACCAAATATGTTAAGACAGTATGTATATTGATCTTATGTATCTAGCTATATAGTGTGCTTATGTAATTAATTACACTTGTGTTCGTGTAGGTGTCCGGACGACCCATTCCGGACGGATCAAACCGGACGGACTCCAGTCAAAATCGTCCGGCCCGGAACGCAATAACAAATATTAAATAAGTAATAGACAAAGACAAGAGGAACCTCGGGAAAAGACCAAGGCACGATAAGTACATGATTAGTGCACCGCTTAAAGCATTTAATGGAATGGTACGATAAGTACGTGAATAGTGCACCGCTTAAAGCATTTAATGGAATGGTACGATAAGTACATGAACAGTGCACCGCCTACAACAACTGTTCATGTACCAGATCCATTCTCCCAGGTGCAGCAACTGTTCATGTACCAGATCCATTCTCCCAGGTGCAGCAACTGTTCACGTACCGGATACACGCCCCCAGGCACAGCAGGTAACAAGTGGCTGGTACACTATAAATACCCCAGCGCATTCAATACTCAACAACTACTTTCATTCATATTTATTACTCACCTACATACTCTACGTTTACTCCAATCCAGATAAATACTTATCCTTGCACCGGAGCTTGGTCTTGGGATAAAACCCGGGACGAGGCTAACGGGTTTATCTTAGTTTGCAGGGTCTCACTCGGTTCATAAGGGAAAGACCTCAACGAACCTAGTACGAGTATTTACCTCAACAAACTGGCGCCATCCGTGGGACCCAAGTTCAATCTACCACAAAGCATAGAATGAGCGGTTCTTACCATTTCGCCCCTCTTCCAGATCTCCCGGAAGCAGGCGGTCCGTCCGGGGGACCTACACCCCCGGATCCACAAGCCCTTATAGAAGGCCACGTGTCAGCTCTCAAGGAACTGATGAAACAATCAGCGAACCGCGACCTGATCAAGCCAATGCTTCTAAACTTTGAAGACGACCTGACGGACGAAGAGGGGGTAAGCCCCGTAAGAAAGACAGGCCGCAAGGGTAAAGCGGTGGCGGTCGACGACCTAACGGACGAAGAGGAGAGAAGCCCCGTAAGAAAAACAGTCCGCAAAGATAAAGCGGTGGCGGTCGACGACTTGAACAAACCTCACAAAGAAATGATAAAGTGTCCGTTCACCCGAAGAATCATCGAGTTCTCCGCTCCAAAGCACAAGATACCAACGAATCTCAAATTATATGATGGAACGACTGATCCGGACGACCACATCAACCGGTTCACGGGAGCGGGGAACCACGAAGAATGGCCGATGCCCGTGTGGTGTCGAATGTTCCAACAAACGTTAGATGGGAAGGCTAGAGGATGGTTCGATAAATTACCAACCGGGAGCATTGACAGTTGGGAAGACCTCCAAAGGAAGTTCCTGATCAGATTCGGTATACTAAGGATATGTGTCAAGGACCTCACAGAAATTAACAAGATCCATAGGAGAGCCAACGAAAGTCTGCCGGATTTCAAGGAACGATGGGTAAGTGAGGCGAACTACTTTCCGGACGCTCCAGAAATAATGCAGGTTTCCTCTTTCTTGAATGGCCACCACTGTCCAGAACTGGCCAAGAAATTCTCTGACACAATCCCAAAAACGGTTGACGAAATGCTAGCAAGGGTAGAAGATTACATTCGGTCGGAAGAGGCTTTCCGAAACACCGAATTACCAAAGGGGGAATACACCCGGAGAGATGGGGGAGGATCGCAAATGGCAAGAAACGAGCGGCCCCATAAAAGCTTTGAAGATAGACGGGGGTGGGGACCCAGGCCCATGTTTCGGCCTAAGGATCGCCTTTCCCCATATGCACCCCCAAGGCAGGAACTCGCACGAAACCCTCGTTACGGGTTCAAGGACGATAAGAACAGGTTGACGTTAGAATCGTTGAAACGAACCCCCAGGGAAATCTTGGCTACTGAGCATCACCTCCGACTACCACTGCCGCCCCCATTGGCCGGCACTCCCAGGAAGGAAAACCTTGACAGGTACTGTGATTACCACGGAGAAAAGGGGCATTACACTAACGATTGCTTTCAGCTGAAAAAACAATTGGAACTGGCTTTAGAGTCCGGTAAGCTAAGTCACCTGATCAAAGATGTAAGGCAGAGAGGAAAGGCTCAACAGAAAAAGGACGGCCAGCAGGGAAGAAAGATCATTAATATGGTTAGTTGCCAAGGAGAGGGCCGAAAAAGAAAGACGATGACCACCACAGAAAACTGGATGAACGTACCTATAACTTTCCCCCCGGTACCAACGGACGACCTGGCCGAAGAAGCCATCGTAGTAGAAGCGGAAATCGCTGGATACCTAGTGATGAGGGTCCATATAGACGAGGGGGCCTCGTGTGAAATAATGTTTAAACACTGCTTCGATAACTTACATCCAGCCGTCAAGGCAAAGATGGTGGAAACAGCAACGTCTCTGGCAGGTTTCTCCGGGGAACAGGTAAAACCTATGGGAAAAATAGAATTGGACGTTTGCTTCGGTAGCGGTGTTTTTTGCAGCCGCACTACAATGAAGTTCATCGTGGCAAGTGCACCCTCACCATTCAACATTATAATAGGACGATCCGGATTAAAAAAGTTATGAGCCATTCCGTCCACTATACATTCAATGATGAAATTTCCGACTCCCAAAGGAATAGCAACGTTAGTCACTCAAGCAGCATCGGTATTCGAATGTCGAGAAGTAAACAAAAAAAAGAATAACGGAAGAAGAACCCGAACCCGTAGAACGGACGGAGTTCGAATCAACCGAGGAAGTCATGGTGAATCCTGCTTATCCTGACCAATTGGTATCCATCGGACGGAATTTGTCATCCGCCGGTTCGGAAAGCCTAAAGAATATACTCAAGAGGAACATGGATATATTTGCATGGGAACCATCTCATATGACAGGCGTCCCCAGGCGAGTCATACAACACACCCTGAACGCCAATCCATCGATCACTCCCGTGAGTCAAAAGAAGAGACCCCTCTCAGCGGAAAAAAGCCAAGCGGTTACGAAAGAAGTAAACGAATGGTTAAAGGCAGGAATAGTAAGGCCGGTAAAATACCCAACATGGATCTCCAACCCGGTCCTAGTAAAAAAAGGAGACGGGAGTTGGAGGATGTGTATCGACTTCAAGAATGTTAACTCGGCATGCCCAAAGGATTACTACCCCCTCCCGGAGATAGATTTAAAAGTGGAATCCATTATAGGCTCAAAATACAAGTGCTTCCTGGACGCCTACAAGGGGTACCACCAAGTGCAAATGGCCACCGAGGATGAAGAAAAAACAGCATTCTACACAGACCAAGGAACGTTCTGTTACACCAAGATGCCGTTCGGTCTAAAAAATGCAGGAGCCACATATCAATACCTGGTAGACACGGCTTTCCAGTCTCAAATCGGCCGAAACCTAGAGGCTTACGTTGATGATATGGTGATCAAAAGTGCAACGGAGAAAACCCTGCTAGCTGACATAGCGGAAACATTCGACAACCTCAGAAGGATAAACATGAAACTCAATCCGAAGAAGTGCTCGTTTGGTGTCCAAGAAGGAAAATTCTTAGGATACATGGTGACATCCGAGGGCATACGAGCAAATCCGGATAAGACGAAAGCCATCACGGAAATGCAATCTCCTAGGACGCTGCGGGAAATGCAAAGCCTCTCGGGAAAGTTGGCTGCTTTAAACAGGTTTCTCGCCAAATCAGCCGAAAGGGCTCTACCATTCTTCGAAACTTTAAAGAATATCACAAAAGTGAACAAGGACGAGTTCCGTTGGACGGACGATGCGGAGAAGGCTTTCCAAGAACTCAAAAGGGTCATCGTTAAACTTCCATACCTGGCCGCCCCAAAACCGAAGGAACCACTGTGTGTCTACCTAGCGGCAGCAAAAGAGGCAGTCAGTGCCGTTTTGTTGGTCGAACGAAATGGAATACAGCTTCCAGTCCATTATGTTAGTCGAACGTTACATGAAGCTGAGTGCAACTACGCTCCGCTTGAAAGGCTAGCCCTATCATTGCTCCATGCATCAAGAAGACTCAGGAGGTATTTTGAGGCACACCCAATTAAAGTCATCACCGACCAACCGATCAAACAAATCCTAAACAAATCGGAGGCTTCGGGAAAACTGGCCAAGTATTCTGTTGAATTGGGGACGTATGACATAACATATGAACCCAGAAGTGCAGTCAAGGGGCAAGTGTTGGCGGACTTCATAAATGAAGTCTCGGTGGACAGCAACGGAAGGATTGAGGAGCAAGTAACGGCCAAGCAAAGAAATACTGATGAAGAGAACGAATGGATTTTGTATACTGACGGTGCATCGGGAAAGAACGGATCGGGAGCAGGCCTAGTCCTAATAAGCCCAACAGGGACGGAATACACCTATGCCCTCAGGTTGGATTTCCCAAGCACCAACAACCAAGCGGAATACGAGATACATGTCATTATGGTATTGTCGTGTTATCGGTCTCGCTACTCTTTTCAAATAGTAAGACTAGTATTTGGTAGAATATGGAAAGTATTTGCCAAAATGCAATGAAACTAGAGTATTCCAAACTTGATGGAACCACACTTGGATACTATCTTTAGTCGACATCTTAATCCTTTTTTTTTTTTTTTTTTTTTTTTTTTTTTTATTAACAGGTACTTTATGTGGCTTATTATTTACCTTAACCAGGCTCTAATCCCCAATGCTTTAATATATGTAGTTTTGATCATCATATATCTTGATTCCAATTTCCACCTCTATTACAATCGTTAAATCTGGGATGTTATCAATTCTTTCTATTTGCATCAGGCTTCGTCACTTCCATGGAAACCTATGATGTCTATTTGTACATTACCCTCAAAGTACACGTGGGTCCAATGTGACACTCTCCGGTCCCTCACGTAGGTCTACTGTGACACTGTCCGGTCATTCAACCCAATTCAGGAATTCATATGTCATCTATGTGCCTATGTGGTTCAGATAAAGAATTCACAGAACCAAATATGTTAAGACAGTATGTATATTGATCTTATGTATCTAGCTATATAGTGTGCTTATGTAATTAATTACACTTTGCATTTCATACTTTGTATAGGAAATGATTTGGACTCCCAAAAACGTTTTTCAACTTTTTTTTCTTTTCTAATACATACTATATGTTTGTTTCACGTTGGACTGTCGGAAAGGGAACTTA
>CP139504.1:361052462-361304910 GCA_021014915.2 Artemisia tridentata subsp. tridentata
TTAATCTACATGTAACGCCTCCTGTTATATATATATATATATATATATATATATATATATATATATATATATATATATATATATATATATTAGTTGTCATGGCCCGCCCCCTGGGCGGGCATGCTTTATAAGCCCGTTGGGCATGACTTATAAGCCTTCCCGGGCATATAAGACCGCCCTAAAGGGCGGCCATGATTATAATTATTGTTGGCATATTTTACTATAGCGAAAGAAGGCTGGTAAAAAATGGTTGAAAATTGTACATGTTGAAAGAAAGGGTTGTACATAAAAACTTTTAGATTTCTGTAAATAAATTATTAGATATTAGTGATCGAAGGAAAAATGAGCGGCAACATAATGGGATTTCATCGGTATTCCGATCAAAGAATCAAAGAAAGAAGGTTTAAGTTTCATATAGCAATCACCTCTTTCCAGCCTTAGTCAAATAGCCACCGAAGGCTCCAAAAAAATAACGAATAATAATAATATAAGGTAGTAGTTATTTTTATTGATTCTACAGTTTTTTTTTTTAATATTTAGTATTTGAAATCGCCCTGAAGGGCAGGCATGACTTATAATTATCGTTGTCATATTTTAGGTGTAAGTCATGTGTCTAAAAGTGGTCAGTATGAATCACTCTCCTTTCTATGTTTTTCTATTCAACTCACCGCAGCCTGATCTTGTTCTTTCCTCGTCAAGCCAAAGCGCTGTGAAACATTTTCTGACGTAATCCCCATTGAGCTCAATTTAGTACTCGTATTTACATGCTACTTTTTTGTGTGACCGTGGTTTCTAACCTTTTAGCCAACTAATCCACGGGAGGTTTTCGTTAAATTTAAGCAACAACTTAATGTACTTTATCCAGTTTTGTTAAGAATAGATCTCAATAACACACTGATTTAGAACACATTTTTAACATTTACGTTTTAGTTGTGAGTGAATAAAGACAATAATAGGTTTAGTTTCCCATCATTTTATGGTACAATCGTCAATCATAATACTAAAACTTGCACCAATCATGAAGTATACCTGGAATATGCTATTAAAAAGATCCACATACGATGAAAACCACTCTCCTTTTAGCTAAACTATATATTAGAAGAGATTTTTATTAACTATCAGTTCCTCCTTAGTAAATGGTCGGGTCTGCACTTCCTTGACTGTTAATGGTCGGGTCTGCACTTCCACCGATAGCATACATCTCCCAATGACCCGTTAAGGATATCCAAATCACAAACCAACCCATTAATAAGTAAATGGGTAAAAAACTTCCACCACTAACATAACCTGTTGAATGAGATAAAGATATATGACTTACCCTATTACCTTCTATACAATGATCTATCGTCATAAATCAGATGATAAATCAACATTTGACATTGTATTGTTGATTGTTAAAAAGGATATAGACAAAACCTTTATAAATGACGATATGACAACAATAACTTAGAAATTGAACATGAACGGATTTTACACACAAAAAAATATCATAAAGTTTACTTAATGCATAAACACATTCCAATCATCAATTCATCATTTTAATATTCAAATAATCAATAGAAAAAATCATCCTGATATATGACATTATCACATCTGCATTCCTCTACGTACCACACTTGAATTTTCAAAGCCTTACATTCAAAATGGAACACTGTTTATAAATGCGTGCATCAGACGTTGTTAACCTGCAACGACATGTGGACATAGTGTTGGTCAAATTGATAATCATAATAGTAATTCAAGGGAATTTAGTTCCACAATATACCAATTAGTTTGGTTTATACCATAAGAAATAATGAAGGTAACTTAGTTTCACAATAGACAATTATGATATTATCAATAGACAATCTGTAAAAGCACTTAGCATTCTTCATGTAGTGGAAAGGAGCACCATGCTTTTTTTTTTAAATGGATATGTATGTTACTACATGTGCATCATCTATACATTTATGATATTATCAAAGTTAAACCACAAAAACTCTATTAAAATAATGAATGTGTATTTTACTATTTTATGTGTAATCGAACATGCTCGTGTCTTCCTCAATTTCAGTCAAAAACTAAGTGTGTCACTATAAATGTATCATGAAACTAAATGAGTAACTATAAATGTATCGTGAAACTAAGTGTGTCACAAAGAAAATGTTTCGAAAAACTTAATGTGCAATTAACTTTCTAAAAAAGAATGATGCTATTTTCACTAAAATCTAAAATCATAAGCTCCTATATCAGGTATTTATCGTGGAACTTGGGCAGGACCTCAACTCGAATGCAGGTTCTGTTGAGCCTATACTACATGGTGATGATTACCAAAAATCTGTTTTCAAGTAAAGTACTTTTCTATGCGACTGGTGGTTAATTATCTACTAATAAATAAAAACATTTAGATATAGAGGGGGTATTTGGATTATCTAATTATTGCTACTTCAAGTCGCAAATCCAATGAGTGGATTCTGCTTCTGGTTATCACGGACGTTAAAAATCTGTCAACTAATTAGTTTTGGTTAATTATCTACTGATCTCTGTGGCAGTGGCTGATAAAAAGAGGCTAAATGTAAACATAATATCATCATCCATAGGAAGGTTAGTGTACCAGAAGTGTTGATGCTTCGAATATCATCCACAAAACGTCCATTGTACACCTATTAAATAGTCCATTCTACAACCAAAAATTGTTAATCCTATATGAAATATATAAAAAAGATAAGAGAAGAAAAATGATGAAACCAAACACCCTGATTATAAACATTATACATAGATAAAGAGATATAAAAACTTATTGGTAGTACCTGAATTAAAGCATGCTAAGTGCTTACCACTAACCACTCATCCAACCTATAATATGATGTACAAACAAAGAAAAAAATGGCATTAAGATTTAATCAGGACATGACAACGGTAGAAGAAAATTTTGAATTTCCAAAATGATTATTTCAGAGGTGGAAAATAGGCATTGAAGCAAGTCAAATTGGGTTGGGTTAATATGAAACTTTTTCTCCCAAAGAATGTCTTTTTATTTCGTTTTACATTAACATTGTGTCAAATATGATTATAAATCTTATATATTTTCAACAATAATCTAAATTTTTGGTTAGTTTAGTTTTGTGGTTTGTGGCGTTTTGGCCTTTTGGATCCATTGTATAGCTTCCCCTTTGGTTTGTGAGGTCCCGAATTTGGGATTCTCTGTTTATAAAATCTAGCCTTTCAAAATAAAATCTAAAATTTTGAAATAAAAAGTACTAAAGAGATTTACTGCATTACAGTAGATTTTGAGCATTTGGCTTATTGCTATTCTATCAGATCAAAAAAAGACCTCAATAACATTCACATTTTGGCCCAACCACAGCCACGATTCCGTAATCCTATTTTGAACCTCCTGTATCATCTTGGCACTTCATTTACTACATACATGAGTTCTCGTTCATAGCCTCAGTCAGTTTCATATCACATGTAATTAGACTATTTTTCCTAAAAGCAAGAACTACAGATAATCACACATTGAATTAGGCATATTAAACATCTATAAATATGGCTAAATTTAAGATCAATATAAATATCACAAATTTAGATTATGAAAAAGTAATGCCTACAGGAAGATTAAATTAAGCGTAAAGATTAAATTCTCAAACTATATTAGAAAGAAGGAAACCTTCTCACCATGGGGGTAGGAACTGTTTGACACAACGCCGAAAACATCAAAAAAAAACTAAAACATGCCGCCTCCCGACACACTCCACAGCAGGACCATGAGCTACCACATCAGCTTCTGGATCTTGTTGGTGAGCATGAGCTACCACATCAGCTTCTGGATCTCGTTGGTCAAGGGACGAGTCAGGAGCTGTGGAAACATCGGTTCTGTTTTCAGAGTTATCAACTGCAATGTAAAATTCAGGAGACCGAAATATGATACGTTGAGGTTCTAAAACCTCAAATTCATGATCCGGCTTATGCTGCTGATTAAATCTTCCAGGAAGATTAGAGGAACTGGTGTAGCAATCTTCACATAGGTCGAAACCAATCTGCTCTAAGCAATCTTTGCATTTGTACCGGTTTCCGATGAGTGGATAAATCTGTAAGAAGAACCGCTATCAACTAAAAAGTGAACTTTGAAACCCTATTTTGAATTCGATGTAAAGTTTGATGGAATTATCCTTAAAAACAAAGTATTTGAACCAATATTAGAGGTTAAATTGAGTTGTGTACTATCTCAAAAGGGTCGAAAAAGAAAAATGCTAAAGGGGAAAAAGGTGAAATGAGCTAAAAGTTACCCAAACCCGACCCATTTTGACCAATTTCAGGACTCACCCTTTTTTCCACCTTTTACATTAGTAGCAATTCAACATTTTCCTGCGAGAGGAGAACCATTTTATAGGTGCAGAACCAGAAGAGCATATTTTTTTCTTGAAGATAAGAATGTTCCTTCTGAACAGCTGTATACAGATTCTGAAATGGATACAAAATACGTAAGAATAAGAAGATTACCCCGCAACAGTCGCAACCAACTCCAAAATGAACCTTAAGGTCTGGGCATGAGTAATCATTCATAGGTACAGATGATCCTTTAGCACCTTCCTGAACTTTTGTTGACCCTGGTATACAAAATTAGTCAATGATAAAGATAGCCGTATACAATCTAAAGTAATCAACAACCAAGAGTTTGAACTTATATAGAATAAAATAAGCAATCCTAAATAAATTTGCATTCAAGCATTCAAACTTCTTCGATAGCAGTACTAATGAGAAACGTTGGCAGTACAAACCAAGATCGTAACAGTACAAATGATGGTCTCAAGCAGTACAAAGCCATGAAGAAAACAGTACAAACTTGTTATTTCAAGAGCAGTACTAATGGAACTTAGTATGTAATAAGCAGTACCAACTGAAAACGGTCAAGTAGCAGTACTAAATAAGGCATCGGCAGTATGATAGCAGTACAAAACTTTCAACCACATTGCTTGAACCTCGAATAAATCCCATCACATAAACACCAATGTTAAACCAACATCTTTGAAGCATAGATCGACAACAGTAGCAAGCTAGGGTTTTCTTTAAACAATAAAAACCAGATCTTAACAAACCGTAACTGAAAAAAATAATAATCAATTAAACACAAAATCAAACAAATCAATCAATTTATTTTTATAAAATAACCAAATTCACAAACCTGGTTAATCGAAAGTGCTGATTAAATTCATTTGGTGCATCATATGCGGTTTGATTAATCTGTCAAAAACACACAAACACAAAATAATAATTATAATTATATGTGTGATTAAGATGAAGATTGATAAACGAAGATCAACTTGGTATGGATTGACAATATAAACATGGTGATCACATAGATTTTAGGATTGTATTATACAGGAATGAAGAGGAATAAATATCACATTAGGTTTTTGTGTGATCGAGTGGATGCTATAATGATAAAAAAAAATCAGTAAATAAAAATTATGGATCATTGTGCAGGATGAGGATGGATGAATGATATTAGGGTTTTGAGAAAAAGGTACCTATGAATGATATTATGGGATGTAGAAGACCCGCTTGCTTTTTCCTAATTTAATGGATTATGTTTGTTTGGAAAGGTTTACAGTTTTTTGTTTGCAAACTATAAACCAAAAACTGGTGTTGATCTAGTGGTTGGCATGGTTGTTAATGTTATGCAATGTCTATTAAAATATGATGAGGTGGATTTCCATGTCATTGATGATGAAATACACATCTAGTTATATATATGTTATTTTATATATATATATATATAGATCGGGATCATGAACTTTTATTCGTTTAACAGCGCCCGCGTTTCTTTTCTTTAGTTTTGTCGGGCGGGGATAAGCTCCTTCTTCACAAGCTATCCCTCCCAAAAACCGACCGATAGCGATTCCTGTTTTTCTATTCCATCCTATTCTATATATATATATATATATATATATATATATATATATATATATATATATATATATATATATAATATATATATATACTATGCTATGCTAATTTCAGAACATCATGTCGAATCCAGTTTTCCCCGATCATGTACCTAGTCTCACATTTTTTTTGTGATCTATGAAACTTTCTCTAAGACATTGTAGTTGATACAATGGTCTCATTCATTATTAAGACATTGTGAGTAAACAATGGTCTCCCTTATTTCTCAGACATTGTATGTTATACAATGGTCTCTAAAACTATTTCATAACCTTGCATAATATCGTTTTACATGATATCAAAACCTGTCACAGTTTGTCGATCTCACTCGCTATCTTCTTATCCGTCTCTAAAAACGAGTTTGAGCACTCGTCCCATACTTTGGGAACACCTACGTCGTCTCGTAATACATCGCCTTGTAACTCGCCGGTTAAGTATGAATGTTGTGTCGGGAATTCTTAAGCAGGATGATTTATAATATCCTTATTTGAATAGATTGTGACGCCTTTTTAGTTAAATAAATAAATTGTAAATAGCCGAACCATAAGTTCATAATTTCTTACTTACATAGATTGGGACGCTTCATTATGTAAGTAATGAATTATAAATAAGTGGGCTTATTTAGGACCTTTAATATCATATCATTTCACACATATATAAAGATTATAGAAGAGATTAGAGAGAGATGGTAACTTCTAGAGAGAGAAAGAAAAGAAAAGATATTAGATTAAGATAAGATGGAGAGAATACAATGAGAAGAACCTAGAATACCCTAAAGAAGCACCACCACCCGCATGAGGTAGAAGGCTTCTTTTATAGTGTAAGAGCCTTCACATAGTTTACCTCATGGGGCGATGTGGGATGGAATACTAAAATACATTGTAATATAAATGGACTAGCTTATCGGACTAACTATTACACGTTGCATTATTACAAGACTTAATGACTCAAGAATGATTGTCACTTCTATTCCTAACAATCTCCCCCTAAGGGGCGATCATTGAGATCTCTCTTTGATTCCATTGATGATCAACACTTCTAATGCTAACAATCTCCCCCTAAGGGATGATCATTGAGATCTCTCTTTGTGATCTTGATCTTTGATCTTTGAACTTTGAAGCTTGTTGTCTTGAACTTTGCATCTTGTTGTTGTAATAGTTATGCTAGTTCCTTTGTTCCTTCATGCTTTGTGATCTTTGTTGAAATCTCTTGATCTTTCTTGCCTTTGATCAACATCTTCAAATATTGTCTTTGTGTTTTCTCCAACATGCTCATACTTCTTGTTAAAGCTTTGATCTTCATACTAATGTATTCCTCATTCATTTCATTGTTCTTGACATTCTTGTTCAGCTCTTTGACTTTCATAGTACTCTTTGTCTTTTTCTTGATTTCTTTGTCTTGAACGTTCTTAATTTGATCTTTTGAGGATATTAGTATGAGCATGCGGAGTTGAAGATTGTGATGAATGAAATGATGGTGTACAGTCTTTCTCCAATGGACTATCATCAGTACCTACATAAATATTGTTAGTAATAAAGTTTCCAGCACTTACATGTTCGGACTTCGAGATAATTAACAGCATAGTGTGAAAACTCTCTCTAATCCTTACAAAGGCTGTTCCTGAACCGGATAACCCCAAGAGGGCTTACACAGATATACCAAAGTATATCAACGATTCAGGGTGAGCCGCTGAAGTATACCAAAGTATCACTCGACGACTGTAGACCGTTTGAAACAAGTAACCTTCACGATAGATAAGGCAAGATCCGTAGATCTTATAAAGACTCTTATACACCTTGCGTCCTTTTTGGCGAACACAAGTGTATTAAATAGGAAGTGTATCCGAAGAGATCTTTTAATGAATCTCATGGCTCTATACTCGATTATGTGCGTTTTGGTTTTAGTCGTCGGAGGCATGGAGCAAGTGCCACCTTTTCAATATCAACACATCTCGAGTGAGAGGCCGATAGATAATGCAAGGTTCTCCGTGAGAAATGAAACAAATATCTTTTAAGAGATACCTGAGTGGCTAGGAGGGGTTGTGCAGTGCGTCACTGGGTCCATGACGTCTTGTCTTCAATACCGGTATCATCTTTGTGATAACCGATAGCAGATGTATTGACCCGGTTTCTGCCCTAAGTTTTCATGGAGGGCTATTTCCTTTCACCCTTTCATAAACTTTTCTTTTTAATTCTTCAACCCCTTCTTTCTCCTTTCTCATTTACTCCTTTTTTTAATCATACCTAAGGACTTCTAATTCTAATCTATTGGAAATGTCCTTGGTAGATCCCTCCGGCTCTAGCGGATCATAGGACATAACCCTAACCTTAATCACCTTATTACTCCATGATTATCCTAGGTTGGTTTGTTGATCTCATGCCATAAAACCTTGTGTAAAATATCTCAAAGTGTTTACGATTATAAAACATATTTTGATAACACTTCGAGAGTTTTTCTTTTTCTGAAATACTCCGCCTTCACATATGCTCATAAGTTTGAAGATAAAATTGCACATGTTGGGTAGAGTTCGCACTTTTGAATTGATCGATTTTCAGTGAACATGACCGATTCGAGACACGCTTACATCACTAGTTAGACTAGCTTGAAGTTATTACCCATCCTGGTCAAGTCCAAAGAAAGTCTCTCGAGACGGTACATTCTATTTAGAAAATTCCTATTCGAGACACGCTTACATCACTGGTTAGAGCAGCTTGAAGTTATTACCCATCCAGGACAAGTCTTTTTGACTACTGAACATTAAGCTTCGTTAATTCGTTGGTTATATCTGAGTCGAGCTCATTTGAGATTCAACTACGATCTTTAAACATTTTGATCACATTTTAATCACGTCTTCTCCCCCTCAAAAATAGCATATCGTGATATTTTTTATATCAACAGATTAAGAGAAAAGCTTTTGGAGAGATAGACGGATTTGTTTTGCATGAGATCGGAACATTTTTTGATTTAATTTTTTATACTCCCCCTTAAAGAAAGCATGTTTTTAAACATAGAGTTTAAAATCATTTTTAAGGGTTTGGAGGGAGTTATCTTTTTAAAATGCGAGTTATGTACTTAAATGTACACAAGTCTTTTTGTAAAAAATAAGTTTTTGTTTGAAATCTTTTCGATTGTTTAGACTCGAACTTTTTGAAAATGATTTCATCTTTGGAATTACGAGTCCTGATTTGAAATAATCAGAAGTCATCATTTAAGCCCGGGTTTTGTACTGAAGTATACGAAAGCCATAGAGATTTTTAGGATAAGTGCTCGAAAAATATTTAAAACCTTTGTCTTGATTAAGCACTTTCCTTTCTTTAAAGCGCGGGTCCTGAATTGATGTGTCCAGAAGCCATTATGAAGAAAATTTTGAGAAACGACATGCTTTGAAAATAATTTTAGTGAACTCTCGCTCAAGCATCTGTACATGTCCGTATCATTGTTGACTGACTTTTCTAGATACGTACAGAATATCGATTACGCGAGAGACATGTCGTGAGAAGAATATTTTTGTTTTTTGATTTTATATTGTTTTTGAATTTTTGAAAATTTTCTAATGTTTTTGGATTTTTGAAATTTTATAATTATGTATTTTGTTTTTGTTTGTTTTTCATATTTTGTATTTTGTTTTTTGTTCAAAAACAATATTCACAAATAAGAATTAAGATGGAACAAGTAAAAGTGGAGTTAAGAGTGGAATTAGACAAGGATTTTCACATGGGGCATGAGGCATAAAGTTCTACTTTTCCACATCGGGTGTATGAACCCTCAACACTTTCACAAGTACCTGCATCCATAGAAGAAGAATTTGCACAAACAACAGTGTTAGAAGTACATGTTTCCTCACATTGAGGGTGTTCACTATCAACGGTTGTAGTGGTGTCTACATCCTTATCCTGATGATTTTCACTATTATTTGTCTTGGAGCAACAATCAATAATCTTCCTTGTGGGAATCCATCTAAGACCAACTGTGTTAAAAGATTTTCCTGTGGGAATTCACCTAAGGTAAGATCTAGGAGTTGTTTTCTTTTCAGATTCAGCGAAAGTCTCATTTTGAGAAAAACTACGTCCTGTAAAGATCCACCTATTAGCTTTCTTAGCCTCTTGCTTCTTATCAATAGGTTTGTTTCTATTTGGTGTCTTAGTGGATTGTGCCTTAGCACGTAAATTTTCTTTCTTGATATACAGTGCAACACATGTATCATGATTAGCTAAAAAGACACATTTTTGACATGTAGGACAGACAAATTCAACATTCTTGTTTAAAACAGCAACCTTAACTTTGTCACTACAGTCATTTGGAAATTTATTGATGTTCGAAGAGAAATTTGAATTCTTAGTGTTGCATTCTACGTACATAACATTTTCTTTTTCGCAACTACTCTTAGATGCAAGCCAATCCCTAGTCTTTTGTTGAGTGTTCCTAGGAGTGCCTTGTAATGTTGTAGAATTCATCACCCAAGGTTTTGTACCTAAAATTTTGTCTTTTTGAATCTGTGCCTTTTTCCTAGCTTCTTCTAGATAGTGATTGGGGACCATGTCGTTAGAACCAACAAATTCCTTAACTGGATTTTTTGTCATAGTTCGTGTACTATTCCAAGAAAGATCAGGTGTAATGACTTGTGGTTCCTCGACAAACGCTCTTTCTTTTTCAACACCTTTTTCATCAATCATTAATATTCTTTTCTTGATGGGGAAGGAATGTGGAGTGACTGGTTTTGACAAATCATTTTTCTCATCGACTTTTGGAACAACCTGAGGAATAGACATTTGTGGTTTTTCAACCGGTTTTGAAGCATTTGGTTTCACCGGAGTCGATGGTTTTGCAAACTTAGTATCCACACCCTTCCCTTTTAGACTTTCCAGCTGAGCCCTCAAAAGATCATTTTGCTCTTTCATGTCCTTGTAGGCACGCTCATACGACAGTTTGTCATACTTGCATTCCTTCGTTTTTCGATCAAGTTGTTTAAAATATGAGACGTTTTCGTTTTCAAGTTTAATAAGAGCATTTTCAAATTTTGAAACAATTGCAGAGGTCTCAACTCGCAGTCTTTCATCTTCTTCAACAGAATATGTTTGTAAAATGATGGACATAATATTGGTCGACAAAACTGCTTCGAAAAGAGAATCATTTAGATTCCAAAACTTTGATGTTTTCAATATTTTCATTAGCTTCCTTCACCAGGGATTTGTGGTCCTTGACAAAGTCGGCGGTTTCTTTAAAAAATGCTTGTTCAAAATGAATTACTCTCGCATGGATGTTATTCAGTGGAGTAGTAATTTCTGTTTCAAAAACCTTTTTCATTTCAGCTTGAAAGTTTGAATGCCAGTTGTTAACACTGATAGTAGGATGCAACAACTTTTTGAAGTGTTTCAATTCTCGTTTTAACATCATCTAAAAATCCTCTAGCAGCACTTGTGTTAAAAGGATTGTTTGAGGACATTTGCTCCAAGTTTGAAAGAGTTTTAGAAACAACTTTTTGTTTTGCAACTGATGTCGTAACAACTGGTTTTTTGGAAAACTTTGGTGTTTATTTTTGTGGAACAAAAGGAATTCCAGAAAGTTTGTTAAGTTTATTGTAATCAATTGGTTTTATCTCTGGGTTCTTTTGTTTCATTTTAATTCGACTCTCTTCAACAAGCGCAATCGTTTCGTCAGTATCCCGAACAGCGGGAGGATCATGTTTAGCATATATTATGTTTCCATTGTACAAAATATTCTGTTCTTTCTGAGCTTTCTTGAGAGTATAAGGATTTTCACAACCGATAGCCATTTTCTTTATTGTATGTAAAAACGGATTTGGATCTTTAATAAGCATATGAATGGTTTGACTTGAATGACCCGTTTTCACAAGCAAATCTTCCAACTTTTTGATTGTTTCTTGTTTCTCAATTATTTCATAAAGAAGATCGTTTTCTCATTTTGAAAAATTTGCTTTCAACTGTTTTTTTTTTCAAGATCAGAACAAGTTGATTTTTGTTTTGAAAGTTGGTTTTTCAAATCAGAAATTTCCGCGTTTAAGGATTTTATTTTCATGTGTGCATTAACATCAAGTGTGTCAAACTTGATTTGCAATTCTTTTTCCCTTGAAACGGAATTTTGATAACCAGTTTCTAATTCTGACTGTCGTTTTTTATGAAACTCAAAAGCTTTTTTGTTTTCCTTATACCTCTCAAGCTCAGCGGTCATTTTCTCATTCGCGGCCTTAACATCGCGATTGACCTTTTTCCCTTTCTCATTATCAATGCTACAATTATTCAGTAATGATTCAAAGAAAGCACGGGTTTCCTCATCATTAGCACCATTCGGTGCAACTTGAACTCCATTAGGATCCATATCTGGAGTTTCATAGTTAATATTGTGATTAACTTGCTCCCCCACATATGTGTCATAATTAGGTTCGGGAGGCACATATTGTGGCTTTTCATGAGAAAACGAATTAGCATCATTACTATAATTTGGTACCTCATGGAGTGGTTCTGTGTCATAAGTCGAAGGAATATCATAATCACTGTTTGATGTTGTTTCTTGCTGATTAGCCATAAAGTTGCAGTTTCCATAGAGATCTGCTTCATTCTCATTAACAGTTGTTGTAACCATGAAGTCATATTCATCAGTAGTCAACAGTATTCCCGACTCTTCTTTATTGGCTAGCATCAACATGTATTGGATCTTTTGTGTCTTCGTCATTGCATTGACATTGTAATCTCTACCAATATCACTACTGGTATGTGCTTAAACACATACCTTTTCTTGACCAAATTAAGACCAAAACGACCAAAAACTGACCAAAATGCCAAAGATATTTGTGTTTTTGTGTTTGTTAATATGCAGGTACGGATATCCCGAAAAAAGGACAAAAACGAAGAAAAAAACAACAAAAACCGAGCACGAGATTGGGAAAGAGCATTTAAAAGAGCCGAAAACCGAAGACGGGAAAGACGATTTTTCATGTGGATATAATTCGAGCTCAAAAATCCCAACATGGCCCTTGGATGATTTTTAGTTGGCAAAATGGTCCCTTGATTAACTTTGAAAATTCGGCAGAAATGGTCCTTGAGGTTTCTACATTTACAACTTAGGTCCTTATGGTTAAATCCCATTTATACTATCCTAACCATACACTATAACCGGATCCCTCCATAGTTTTTATCCAACCCAAAATTTAACCCATTAAACCTACAAACCCATTTTCCCCTTAAGCCCTTTATCCCCACGACCTACTAAAGCCCACTAAACATTACCCAGCCCACAGTCCATCACTACAAACCCGACCCACACCTTCTAATAACAAAATACGGGTTCCAAGTGTTTAGTCAAACCCCCAACCCCAAATGGTCAAAATCCCTAATCACTCTCACACTCTAACCACTGCACTATCCTCTTCCCTAATCTCCTTCCCGCCATTAATCCTTGCCCTAACCCACCAGTCACCATCACCCTCGCTACCATCCAAAACAATCACATGGGTGTGTCTATGGTCCCCTCACCTCCACCTCAGCGATCCGTGGAACAAAAAGAAAGATCAACGGTTCAAGATAAAAGTTGTGAGGAGCAAGTTTTAATCCAAGGGTCAAGATTGAAGCACAAGAACTCCCCTCACAAAGAAAGCACAACAAGAAGCCTATATATGTAGCAGTTTATTTTTTTTAGTTTTTTTTTCTTGTCCACTTTTCATGTATTAGAAAAGTTTGACCTTTTAATTGGTTGATGTTTTTTTTGTGTAGTATTTTAATTCAAGTTGTAATTTACTGTTAATGCAATTTAAGTTTCTTGTTTTTCTTGTTGGTCAACTTTGGTCAAACAGCTTATGTTACTGCTTATCTGCTTATTTTCTGTCATTTAATTGCTTGTTACTGCTTTTCTTATAGTTCTTGGTAGTTTATAATAGGTTAAGAGCTTTTGTGTTAGTTTTGCCCTTTACAGCCCATAGTAGCAGCCTGCATAACTTTTTTGTAGGTCCTTTAGCAGCCCTCTTTGTACTAGAATTTTGATAAGTTAGAATAGGATTTAGATTTTGATATTTGCTTTACAAGTAGCTTGATAGTTAGTCTTAATCTGTTTGTGCTTGTTTGGAAGTTTAGAGTGTATTAACTTAGCTTAAATTGGCCTGCACTATAGTTATTTTAAGATTTGGTCAAGTTTCATGTGGTTTGGTAGCATTTGAGGTCCAAAAGAAACAAGTCTGCATGTTTTTAAGATTGTCCTTAATAGCTTTTTTTATCTCAAATTTAGTGCAGTTATAGTAGGATTTGGATTTTGAACTTTGTTTTTTCTATTAGCTTTCTAGTTAGTTTATATCTGTTTAAGCTTGCCTTTGAGTTTTGAGCTTATCTGCCTAGCTTATCCTTGCCTGGAAATCTGCCCCTAGGACTGTTTGCCCTGCTCTTTTCTGTATCAGCAGACCCACTAGGGACTTTTGCTTATTTTTTAACCTTTGAAACTTATTTCTGATGATTCATGGTTAAGTGTGATTGTTATAGTTTAATTGTTATCATTAGCAGTTTTTGATTAGCCATATAAGCTTATTGCATCACTTAGCCTGTTTTGTTTTTTTTCCTTTCTTTTCATACTTTCAAAACTGTCCAAAAAAATAGATTGCAAAAAGTGTCAAACCTGGGGTTCGAACCCAAGTCAGTTGACTCACAACCCTAACTCCCTTTCCAGCTGATCTAAGTTGTTCTCCTTGTATTTACTTCCTAGTTCTTTAATTTTTCATCTCTTTCTTTTTTTTCTTTTTTTTTTTTTTTTTACTTATTAAGCTATTTTAGCTGTGAAGCTTATTTATAGCTTATTTCTAAAAACTATTTCACTTTTTATATTTTTCTCAGCTTTCTGATAAGATAAAGTATTTTAATAAAAATTTTCAGAATTTTCTTTTTCCGTTTAGTATTTTTAATCAATTATTTTCTTTTAAATAGTTTTTAATTTATAAAAAATTATTAAAAAGTCAAAAAAAATATTTTTCTTTTTTCCAAAATTTTCTTTTTATATTTAGGACGTAGGAAAATTATTTTGGTACTCGTAGGATTAATTTTTAAATATTTTGTCGTTTTTACTCGTTCGTAGTTTCCGGTTTACGTTATTTGTTTTTCGTTTTAGTAGATTTTAGAAACCCAATCAACTCTCGTCTTTTCAAGCACTTTAATTACGAACCTCACACGATATTCTCAATTTCACGCCTCGTTGGGAGAACGACCCGGGTACACGCTTGCCCGGTTTATTATAACTTGATTTTTGCGTTGAACCGTTCCTCGTTGACTTTTCTTCGTGAGAGGTTGACTTGCGAATTGTTTAACCATTATCAAATTTTGGCGCCGTTGCCGGGGAGGTGTGTTGCGACAATATCGTTACGGTTTGACGATTAGTGACTTGAAGAACCTTCCTCGTGAAGTTTCGTATATATCTTGTGAATATTTTTTGTCAAAAATCCAAAAAAAATTGAAAAACCTTGAAAACCCAAAAAGATTTTCTTCTCCAAATTATTTTTCCTTTTTCTTTTGTGATTTTCAATGTTTCCAAAATTTAAAAACCCAAAAATAATCTTCGTCTCCTCTTATATGTTTAATTCTTATCTCTTTATCCCTCTATCCGTTTAATTCTTCTTCTCTATGTCTTCATCTTACCATTATGGTTGTCAATGGTGTGGAGGTCCTCCAAATAGCGGGAATTGTCCCAGTTGTAGCATGGTGGAATCGGGAAACGGGTTTGTCTATGACCAAAATCCTTATTCCTACCATGAAACAACCGACTTTTTCAACCAGCCACCACACCATGAGATGGAAACATATTCTTGTGAATATTGTGGAGGTAGTCCTCACCCGGGTTTTGATTGTCAAACAGGGAACATGTTTGTCTATGAGCAAGTTCCATGTAATCAAAGCTTCGGTTATGACCATTATCCATACAATTCACCGAATCAGTCACAACAATCATATTGGTATGAGTGCTGTGGAGGTCCTCACTATAGCTCTGATTGTCAAACAAGGAACCCGCTTGTCTATGAGCATGTCCCTTGTGACAATTATGACTATTCTTATCATGACCAACCTCCACAGTATGAAACGATTCAAACTCAACCTCAGCCATTTCCTCATAAATCATTCCAAGAAGTTCATAATATTAGGAATAATCTTCTGGATTCTGCTTTCGAAGATGTATTCCAAAAACTTCATAATGTGAGGAATGCATTTAATGCTTGGGCTGCTAAACAGACCCAAGAGGATCGTCATAGTGAATCTATGGAAGATTTACTCGCCATTGAACGTGCAGCACATAACCGTTTCTTGTTTAATAAGGCTTGCATGCTCGATGACGAAGAAGACGACGATGATGAGGATTCTATGTGGGGAGTTTGTGAGAGTTCGTCAGCTGCAGCCACTCCCGTCCAGCAGAAGCTTTGCAGTAGTTCACCAGTTGTTGTCGCACCCGTTGAAAAGCAGGAAGATACAAGAACTATGGGTGAATTATTAGAAGAAGAGCGGAGGCAAGTTATAAGAGCTCTATATTTTAAGCATAAGATCGGCGACGTTTATGACGAGGAGTGTGCCCCTGCAGATCTTCAAATATCAGATGAACCTCCGAGTGGCAATCCCACTCCACCTATCATTTCTGACTCTTCCCCTTCCCTCACGCCGGTTGAGGGAAGTGATCCTATCTTGGAAGAGATCGATGCTTGTCTTAAAGAAGATTCAATTTCTCCGAAAATTGATGATTCTTATCTTGATCCGGGGGAAGATGTCTCGTTATTAAAAATGAAAGTTGATGAACCATTTTCCTTTCCCCCGGAAGAAGTTAAAGAAGTTATTTTTGAAGAAAAGCCGTCAGATCCTCCAGAGCTCGAGCTCGAGGATGCTTTGCCCGAATATGAGAATTTTATGTTTGATACGGCTGAGGAGAGTAGTGGCAGTCCCACTTCTCGTCCTGATTTTTCTCTTCCGGCTTTTGAAGACTTCTTCTTTGATATTGATCATTCGGAGGAGACGAGTAGTGGCAGTACCACTTCTCATGCTCATATCTCTCCACCCGAATATGATTCATTTCGTTTTGAATTGAATGATCTTTATCACGAGGAGTTCTCCGATGAACTCTCTCTTTTGATATCTCCTCCAGAATATGATAAATTCTATTTTGATCTGGAGGAAGATACTAGTCTGGGGGGAGGTGTACCTTCTCATAAAGATTTCATCCCGACCCTCCCGCTCAAGACTTTTGACAAAACTTCTTTTGATGATGAAGAGCTTTGCATGATAATCATCAAAATCTTTATGCTCTTCACCATATATGCTGTAACTTCTCCTCTCTTTCACTCCTTCGGGAGTGCAGACACCATCTTTGACCCCGGCATCTCTCCTTCTTTTAAGCCGCGGGTATCTCATCGGAGTGGAACTTTCATATGCTTCAATGTTTATTCAAACATCTTGAATGAAAGTCCGATTGAGATTATCTCTTCCACTTGCTCCCCCAAGGACAATTAAATTCGGGGCGAGTCTAAGCTTTCCGACTCGATACTAAACAAGCGCTTCGTGGGAGGCACCCATGCTTATCCTTCTATCTTCTTTCTATTTTCTTAATAAACGTGAGGAGGGCTTCCTCTTCCATTTCTTGTGTTTTCGTGGTTGTTTGTGTATGTCCAGGATTGCCCGATGATTGAAGACTCTCGTGCTCGTGGTTTGCTTCTCTCCACTCGAGTATTCATCATTCGTTGCTTATCCGATATCCTTAATCTTATCGTTTTACGTTTATCTTTGGCATAATTAATAAACGGCCTTAGATTTATGTAGGAGAACCCTTACCTTTAAGACATTGAGGACAATGTCTCGTTTTAGTCTGGGGGGTAATCTTTTGATTTGATTTTTGCCTTGCATTTTTGCCGTTTTCTCTCGCAACCCCGTTTTTCCTCAAAATTTGAAAAAATCCAAAAAAATGAGAAAAATTTAAAATTTTTTTGCAAAAATATAATAAATTTTGACATTTTTTGACTTTCCGCTGGTGAGAGTAGGAATAAAATTCTGACTTGACCGGGCGTGTTGAGCCCTAGCTTGTCCCCTTAACCATTTATAATCTATAAGCTCGTGCTAGTCTTTTACACAAGGAGCTATAAAACGCGAATTCTTTTTAAGAGTTTGCAAGTTCCCGTATCGACTTTATATATGCATGGCTTGATTATAAGGTTAAGCATTCGCGGATCTTATTATTTAAGATTTTAAATTTGCGAAGAACGAGAAATGATAGAGTTTATTTAGAAGTTAGATGCCAAGCGTGGAGTAGTTGGTTCTCTTTAGAGCTCATCGAAGCTACTTGTGGCCTTTTGCTCCCACAAAATTGTTTCACTATATATATCTGTAAGAATAATTAAAGATGTTAGGTTTTGCCGATGATTAGTTCTTGGTCTTCTTAAAAGAATCCTTGTTTTGAAAATTGGGTACACATCAAGGTTCCTTAATAAATAAGTTTAATAATAATAAGTTAAGTGCTCTAAGCCACGGATTCGAGATCGGGCCTTGGATCCTTATTTCCGGAAGGCGTTTAGGTCTTGGCTACCCTCTTGCACTGGCCCTTGGACCTCTAGTTCAGGAATGTGTGAGGTCTTGGTCTAACCACCTTGGATCCTCATTTCAGGAATGTCTAGAGTCTTGGAACTCTCCGTTGTAACGACCCTTGGATCCTTTATGCCGGAAAGTGTATGGTCTTGGAATTAAACCGTGAAGGTCCGTCATTTAGGGTACGCAAGTGAAAAGTTAATGAAAAAAAAAAAAAAAAAAAGTGATGAAAAATAGAAAAACAAAATGCAAAAGTCAAAAATATAAATAAAAACCTTGATGTGGACCTCATTTTCAAAGCAACGGTTCTCGAGAGAAGATTGAAAACTACTTAGCGTCTTAATTTAGTATCTTTATCGGCACTAAAACTTATCAAAACGAGAAAATATGAAGAAATTCATTTCTCGCCAAAAATAAAATAAATAGAGGAAATTAGGAAAAATGGGAGCATGAGGTAATTACACAAGTAACTTTCATGGGTAGTGTTGGCATCTGACTTGTAAATAGACAATGATTTCGTTTTTAAGCTTAGTTTGGGGACTTGTGAAAAATCAGGGACGACGAATTTTATCCGTATGGTCACTTCTTTATGAGTCGTGTTTCCTGCTCAATGACCCTAAAAGTTATCGTGAGATAATGATTGTCAACAAAGCCGTCACATGATTATGATAAAAAAAAAATACAAAAATAGAATAAAAGGAAAATCGGGGAGTTTTTAGAACTTAAGATTTCTTAATCTCTTTTGAAAATTTTGCTACTTCTCAAAGTTAGTAAAAAGAGATTAGAAATTTTTGGATTTAAAAACGTGTTTTTATAACATTGCGTGAGGACACAGCAATATCTTAGTCTGGGGGAATTTTGGTATGTGCTTAAACACATACCTTTTCTTGACCAAATTAAGACCAAAACGACCAAAAACTGACCAAAATGCCAAAGATATTTGTGTTTTTGTGTTTGTTAATATGCAGGTACGGATATCCCGAAAAAGGACAAAAACGAAGAAAAAAACAACAAAAACCGAGCACGAGATTGGGAAAGAGCATTTAAAAGAGCCGAAAACCGAAGACGGGAAAGACGATTTTTCATGTGGATATAATTTGAGCTCAAAAATCCCAACATGGCCCTTGGATGATTTTTAGTTGGCAAAAATGGTCCCTTGATTAACTTTGAAAATTTGGCAGAAATGGTCCTTGAGGTTTCTACATTTACAACTTAGGTCCTTATGGTTAAATCCCATTTATACTATCCTAACCATACACTATAACCAGATCCCACCATAGTTTTTATCCAACCCAAAATTTAACCCATTAAACCTACAAACCCATTTTCCCCTTAAGCCCTTTATCCCCACGACCCACTAAAGCCCACTAAACATTACCCAGCCCACAGTCTATCACTACAAACCCGACCCACACCTTCTAATAACAAAATACGGGTTCCAAGTGTTTAGTCAAACCCCCAACCCCAAATGGTCAAAATCCCTAATCACTCTCACACTCTAACCACTGCACTATCCTCTTCCCTAATCTCCTTCCCGCCATTAATCCTTGCCCTAACCCACCAGTCACCATCACCCTCGCTACCATCCAAAACAATCACATGGGTGTGTCTATGGTCCCCTCACCTCCACCTCAGCGATCCGTGGAACAAAAAGAAAGATCAACGGTTCAAGATAAAAGTTGTGGGGAGCAAGTTTTAATCCAAGGGTCAAGATTGAAGCACAAGAACTCCCCTCACAAAGAAAGCACAACAAGAAGCCTATATATGTAGCAGTTTATTTTTTTTAGTTTTTCTTGTCCACTTTTCATGTATTAGAAAAGTTTGACCTTTTAATTGGTTGATGTTTTTTTTAGTGTAGTATTTTAATTCAAGTTGTAATTTACTGTTAATGCAATTTAAGTTTCTTGTTTTTCTTGTTGGTCAACTTTGGTCAAACAGCTTATGTTACTGCTTATCTGCTTATTTTCTGTCGTTTAATTGCTTGTTACTGCTTTTCTTATAGTTATTGGTAGTTTATAATAGGTTAAGAGCTTTTGTGTTAGTTTTGCCCTTTACAGCCCATAGTAGCAGCCTGCATAACTTTTTTGTAGGTCCCTTAGCAGCCCTCTTTGTACTAGAATTTTGATAAGTTAGAGTAGGATTTAGATTTTGATATTTGCTTTACAAGTAGCTTGATAGTTAGTCTTAATCTGTTTGTGCTTGTTTGGAAGTTTAGAGTGTATTAACTTAGCTTAAATTGGCCTGCACTATAGTTATTTTAAGATTTGGTCAAGTTTCATGTGGTTTGGTAGCATTTGAGGTCCAAAAGAAACAAGTCTGCATGTTTTTAAGATTGTCCTTAGTAGCTTTTTTTATCTCAAATTTAGTGCAGTTATAGTAGGATTTGGATTTTGAACTTTGTTTTTTCTATTAGCTTTCTAGTTAGTTTTTATCTGTTTAAGCTTGCCTTTGAGTTTTGAGCTTATCTGCCTAGCTTATCATTGCCTGCAAATCTGCCCCTAGGACTGTTTGCCCTGCTCTTTTCTGTATCAGCAGACCCACTAGGGACTTTTGCTTATTTTTGAGCCTTTGAAACTTATTTCTGATGATTCATGGTTAAGTGTGATTGTTATAGTTTAATTGTTATCATTAGCAGTTTTTGATTAGCCATATAAGCTTATTGCATCACTTAGCCTGTTTTGTTTTTTTTCCTTTCTTTTCATACTTTCAAAACTGTCCAAAAAAATAGATTGCAAAAAGTGTCAAACCAGGGGTTCGAACCCAGGTCAGTTGACTCACAACCCCAACTCCCTTTCCAGCTGATCTAAGTTGTTCTCCTTGTATTTACTTCCTAGTTCTTTAATTTATCATCTCTTTTTTTTTTTTTTTTTTTTTTTTTTTTTTTTTTTTTTTTTTTTTACTTATTAAGCTATTTTAGCTGTGAAGCTTATTTATAGCTTATTTCTAAAAACTATTTCACTTTTTATATTTTTCTCAGCTTTCTGATAAGATAAAGTATTTTAATAAAAATTTTCAGAATTTTCTTTTTTTGTTTAGTATTTTTAATCAATTATTTTCTTTTAAATAGTTTTTAATTTATAAAAAATTATTAAAAAGTCAAAAAAATATTTTTCTTTTTTCCAAAATTTTCTTTTTATATTTAGGACGTAGGAAAATTATTTTGGTACTCGTAGGATTAATTTTTAAATATTTTGACGTTTTTACTCGCTCGTAATTTCCGGTTTACGTTATTTGTTTTTCGTTTTAGTAGATTTTAGAAACCCAATCAACTCTCGTCTTTTCAAGCACTTTAATTACGAACCTCACACGATATTCTCAATTTCACGCCTCGTTGGGAGAACGACCCGGGTACACGCTTGCCCGGTTTATTATAACTTGATTTTTGCGTTGAACCGTTCCTCGTTGACTTTTCTTCGTGAGAGGTTGACTTGCGAATTGTTTAACCATTATCAATATCACTACTGTGAATTTCAGATGTAGGTTTCTGAATCGTAGTCATAAAACAATCATTCCCATTTTGAATAACCACATTCTTATTCACAATCTAATCCATTTGGTTTCCAGCATACTGCCCTGCATATTGCATCGGATTCCCCATCTGTATACCCGTAGTATTTTCAGGTGCATCTGACTTAGGCTCAAACAATGCTTCAGTACTTCGTTCCGTTTCTGAAAACTACCTTTGCTTCATATGCTCAGCGAATGTAATTGGAAATCTCAGGTCAGGTGATTTTAAGTGATCTGGAAGCTCATTTTCTTCTATGTCTTGTTCATTATCAGTCAACGGCTTCTCAGTCTCTGTCTCAGTCTCAGTCACCGTCTTCTCAGTCTTAGGATATGGAGCAAATAATTGAACAAGAGGGTCCATATCCATTGATGAAAAGATATTTTTAATAAAAGACATTGTGAACGTGTGAAATGAATACGGATCTTGTAGACGATAAAGAAGTGATTTTTGTTTTCCAAATTGTGTTTTCCAATAACTAGCACGGTAGTTATATTCAACGAACCCGAATAATTTTCACCCAAAATTAAAATTAATCTTGGATATTTGAAGCTCAATTAAAATCGTTGTCCAAAATTATAACCCAAAAATTTAGCACTTAAAATAAATTTTAACCAAAAAGCACTATAGCATTTAAAATAAATTTTAACCAAAAAGAATTATATGACAAGTTTTGGCTAAAACAATATTCGTCCCTTTTTGTAGTCGCAGCCCAACACAGTCCAATACATAATTTGAAGCCCAAACCACAAAACATCCAGCCCAACTTTAGTAAATTCTTAAGAGGCCTAACACAAACCAAACGAAATGGATAGCCCAATACAAAATTTTAAACTTAAACTAACCCTAATCTCACGCTATAAAGCACTCCTAAACACCACTACCCTAATCTTTCACTAATCTCAAACAATCGCAGTCACACTCTTCTTTTGTTCTCCTTTCTGATATCAACCAGACGCCACAAAAAGAAACTCATCCCTTGTGATTCTTAAATCAATTCGAACACAAACTAACACGATTACACGAAACTTCTTTGGTTTCTTTTTGCCCTTGTAAACAGTCCGCAACAACCAAAGATGCGTAGGTATTGTGTTTGTGATTTTCGTTTCTTGTTGTTTAACTGATTTAATTAAACCGAACGAAAAGGGGAATGAAACTGATTACTAGTTATGTTCTTTCTTTTAAATGGTTCGAATATTAAAGAAGTTAAGCTTCTTAAAAGATCTATGATGGTTGTATGTTCAAAAAAACTTGTGAATCTTAGAAGATTTGTAAACAAGTTGAGCAAAACTGAGATTGGTTTTTCTTCTTTTTGTTTCGTCTCTGTGTTTAGGAAAGCAATAGGTTGTTTGGGAGATGTGATATGGGAATATGATGGGAATAGATGTTTTGATGAGGTTCTTAGGATTAGGTTGTTTGGATGGTGTGGAAAACTAGAAGGGGGGTTGAATAGTTTTTACCGTTTTAAAATTAATTCGCTTTGTGACATAAAGTGATTTCAAAGTAATTTCACACAAACAAATAATATAAGTAAGCAAGTAAGGAAAGGAATGATCAAACCACACAACACATATGTTTATAGTGGTTCGGCTACAAGGACTCTCTTCCTTGCCCTACTCCACTCCTCGAGCCTCTAACTCGAGAGTTTTTCTTCACTAAGAAACAAACTCCCTTCTCAGCGGAGAAAACCTTAACACACGTCGCTTACACCTTTTTCCGGTACAAAGCTAAATACCGGGTTCTAGTTCAAGGTAAAACCAACCAGACGTCGCCTATACAATTTACGACACTAAGCTAGATGTTGAGTTCTTTACAAAGATACAACCACTCCCGTTTAATCTATGTGTTTTGCGGACTAAAACACTAACAGGACTCTACTGAATGAATGGTATAACAATGATGTGTGAGCACTAACAAACCACACAGTATCTAACTATCAAGACTTGCAACAGTGTGTTGAAGCTTGTTGATGCTTGATCTCTTTTGCTACAAAAAGGAAGATCACTAAGAATGAAATGAATGAATGACATGGGTTAGTAATGTATAAATGAATGAATGTATAATTTATGCTATGTGAGTGATGAGTGTGCTTGAATAATCAGCTTGCTATTTATAGGCAAACTGATCAAACAGGCGGCGGATTTGGCGGATCCAAAATATGGGATCCGCCCATATACTGGTTTGGTTCCGCCGGGACATGCCAGCTAAGATTTCAACAAATCTTTCCAAATCTTTCCATATCTACCAAAGTCAACTCCTTTGCTTCAAGATCTCTACAAGATATCTTACAAATCCTCAAGATATCCTAAAGATATCAAAATGAGGTATGCCATGATGTGATGTTAAATTTCTATTTTAAGAAATAAAATTAAACATGTAAAAGTATATATGTATGCAATGTAATTCCTAGTGATCATGTAATGAGTAAATGTGTTGTCAAAGATTTGTTACTATAAATGTAAAAGACTTTAACTTATATCTATGCTTTGCTAAAGATAAACCTTATAATTGTCATTAACAAAATAAAGCAAAGATCGTAAAATATAAATAACGTTTTTAGGACGATATTTGTATTAATAATCTCCCCCTTTTTGTTGATGACAAAACATAAAGTATATTTTTAAGCAATGGAATAAGTAAAGTGAAAGTCTTTTAAAAATATAGATTAAGTTAGTTTTATGAAAGTTTTAAAAACTATTTTAAGCATAAAATTATGTACTGTGATATTCACAGTGATGTATGAACTTAATCCTATCACCCCCTTTTTTGTCGAAACAAAAAGAAGATATGCGTAGCGGGATGTGGTGAACATTTCTTGGTTATTACTCACCCTAAATTGGAGTACCGAGATTGTTTCAATGATTTTGAGAACTTAAAGGCTCCCCCTTGGATAATACTCCCGCTAATTGGAGTGCCAAGGTTATGATGCATAAACCTACAAAACAAATTGTTAGAATATGATATGCTCCCCCTCGATGTATACTCCCCATTGCTAGGGTACCAACATATACATTTCAAGGATGAGAAATGCTACAAAATAATGAGTTAGTATATGATATACTCCCCCTCGATCTATACTCCCCGTTGCTAGGGTACCAACGTATATGATCCAAGGTTGAGAAAAGCTACAAAACAAAGGTTAGTTGTGAATTAATCCAACCAAGTAGCATAATGCATATATAAAGGTTCAACCTAACATGTAGTTCAACCCTTTTGACTTTAAAAAGTCAACTAAGTAAAAATGTCCAAACCAAGCACAATGGGTCAAACAAAGATATTTTAACCAACCATAATGATGCAAATCAACCAAAATATTATGCCAAATAGTGATCACCCATAAGCATAAATATAACATCCATTAATTGAAAATTGTTTGTGACATAAGTCACAAAACATGATGTTACAACATAAAAAGGAAAGCAACCTAAAAATCCAAAAAAGAACTCCTAAATGTTCCTAAGGAAAGAAACTTAAAGTGCCTATTGTGGAGGATTGTTTGGGTTTGATGAAGATATGATGGAGGCAAGCCAAATGGATTCTAAATCCTTTGTATCACTTAAGTTAAAGTTCATCATGTTTGAAGAGGTATTGAGAGGATCAAGTTCCTCATTGCCTTGAGTTCTTAGTTGGTTGAGCCACATTGATTCATCAATGGTTTGGAGTGTGGTAAGCAAATCATTTGGTTGAAAGTTGGGTGAATGTCGAGGTGATGATGATTTTCTCATTTGAGATGGTATAGGTGGTGGTGTGGTAGCCACTGGTGTTGTTGTAGGTGATGGTGATCTTGGTTGAGATGGAGTAGGTGATGGTGTAGTACCTATTGGAGTTATGGTAGGTGATGGTGATCTTGATGGTTGAGTTGGAGCGGGTGATGGTATGTTAACCACTGGAGTTATGATGGGTGTTGTAGTAATAGTGGATATAGTAGGGAAGTTCACATTAGAGATGGGATTTATGAACCAGTATGGTCTGACACTAATTCTAGCTGTCCTTCTGTGTGGTCTGGTCATGTAGGAGTTGTTTGATTTATGCATTGTGAAGTTGTTTAGGAATGGACAGATAGTTAGAGATGATGAAAATGTGAGTTTGGTGTTTGGTGTTTGGATTTGATTCATAAAGGAATGTTGATTACCAATGACTTGAAACAAGAAAAAGTTGTTTGTCATTTTATCAAAGTCAATCCATAGAAATGGAGTTGACATGAAGATGATCAGTGAGTGCAGAGGATGACAGAAAAGCTTGTAATGTGATTGATTCACGGATTCCAAGGAACCAATTAAAGGGATCCTTAGGTGTTAGAGAAAGGTAACTTGGATAAAAATTTGAATATTCAAATTTTGGTGGGAAATTTATTTCTTATGGTACTAAGTGTTTCTAAATCATTTTAATGATCCTAATAATCAGTAGGATAATCCTAAAAACTAAAATCAATAATCTAAGAATCGAGATTAGTCGGGAAAATTTTGAAAAAGTTATTGTTGGAGTTGGCAGATCCAATCGATAACAAAGGTGGAACCCAGATTTTGGTTCAATAGAATCAGTGGAGTTGAGATTGGCGGAGCCAAAGAACACAACAGACGGAACCCATATATTGGTTCCGCCATATCCGCCATATGGAAGTGTTATTTCTTAACAGAGGACATGTCATATTTTTCGTTATCTGTTCAAATCTCAAAAATTCTCCTAACGGAGTGCGTAGGTGTTTATAAAACCTATTTTTTTAATAGAACGACACCACACTTGAAGCTAGAAATTAACGATGATGATGGTGATGAATTGAGGGTGTATGGTTGAGAGAGGGAGACAGAGAATGATTTTTCTTATTTTGCATAAGTAACTTTGTGGTGAAGCAAATTATGAAGCTTATATATGATTAGGAATTACATGTGTCTATTTGCATGAGTAGAAGTAACAAAACATAGCTGATGTGCGTGTGTATTGCTCTAATTCTTTTATATCCACAACAGCGGCCCCAAGAACTTGGTGCGCGCGTGATGTCGTTGTGGTTTTAGCAGTATTAATGCCTACTCAAGTTTTAAATTTATATTTAGCCGACTTATCAATAAAACACACACTTGAACGAGCAGTGTACCCGGTCAGTATGAATATAATGGTAAGTAGAGTGTCGATCACTAAGAGTGGAACGTATTATCTAGTTATTCTAATATGTATTTTAATATCTTAAGTTAGCTGTACAACCTAATCTAACGCAAGGGGGTTCAGCCTGAGAGACTGGCACGGTTTGGTTATGATTAAATAAAAACTAAACTAATGAGCACGAATCAGCGATTAGCACACACGTACACAGATAGATACTTGAGACAATAAGAAGACCTGTCCTGATAATTAAGTAGCTTGTCACTTGTTTTATTGCTAGTTTTATATGAAGTGTATGTAATTAACCCTTTCTCGTTGGCTCTAATCTTATCGGCGAGTAAACCCTTAATGATTACTTATGTCTATCCTATTTATTTAGCGTCTCTTAAATAGGCGAGGAAGGGGCATGGCGACCCAAGCAATGCTCAGCTAGACACAGAGGTTATCAATGCACTAATAAAAGTCACCAAAGACATCAACATATAAACTTTAATTAATGGGAAAGCAATTTTAAGGGGTGCCCATGATTTTCCGTAGTCACATGGAATCGGCCCATCAATCCTAATGAATTAAAGTGTACTAATACAATAAAACAAAACTACTTAATGAATTGAATACATGCAGGACCTTCTTACAGCTCTTGTATCTTTGTTTAGGGTGTGTCTTGTGCTGCTAACACGTCTGAATTCGGCTCTAGGGTTTCTTCGATCTTCGAAAGCTTAGTGTGTAGGATCTCGAAATTCGTCTGGCCTTGGGGTATTTATAGTTTCTGTCTGAGGGTTAGATGCGGCGCATAGGATAAATAGATGCGGCGCATTGACTTAACTTCGCGTGGGGTCCAAGATTAATATATTCAGGAATATTCGTACACCGCCTTAAGATGCGGCGTAACTCCATTTCTTCATGCGGCGCATGTCCTTTGCTGTCTTGGATCGTAACTTGTGAAATCTTGATAGTGATGCGCCGTATGTAATAAGTAAGTTGCGGCGTATCTGGAGCCGAATGATCTTGATCTTGTAAATTTCAGTAGACTCTTAACATCTTGCTTGTTTTGCTCCATCATTAGTCCAAAATCGCCAAGTTTCACATAATACTTGTTTTTACCTGAGAATTACAAAAGTAAACATTAACGTATCAATTCTCATATATAATATAATAAAACAAGTCAAATAAATAGGATAAATGATAATGATAAAATGTACTTATTTGAGTTCATCAATAGCCATATGGCTTTGTTGTAGTCTAAGTACACGCCACCTCTCTATGAGGTGGTGAGGTGCTTGGTTACTTCATTGATAAGTATTGTTTTATAGGGTAGTTTGGTCCTGGTAATTAGTAACGTCAAGCCTTTAAATCATGAAACTTAAAAACGGGGCAACGTAAAAATGTAATACTTACAAAAATGTCAAAAATTATCAATATACTCCAACTAAGTATATTAGATGTGTGATAAGTTTAACGGAGTGCGTAGGTGTTTATAAAAACTATTTTTTTAATAGAACAACACCACACTTGAAGCTAGAAATTAACTATGATGATGGTGATGAATTGAGGGTGTACGGTTGAGAGAGGGAGACAGAGAATGATTTTTCTTATTTTACATAAGTAACTTTGTGGTGAAGCAAATTATGAAGCTTATATATGATTAGGAATTACATGTGTCTATTTGCATGAGTAGGAGTAACAAAACATAGCCATATGGCTTTGTTGTAGTCTAAGTACACGCCACCTCTCTATGAGGTGGTGAGGTGCTTGGTTACTTCATTGATAAGTATTGTTTTACAGGGTAGTTTGGTCCCGGTAATTAGTAACGTCAAGCCTTTAAATCACGAAACTTAAAACCGGGGCAACGTAAAAATGTAATACTTACAAAAATGTCAAAAATTATCAATATACTCCAACTAAGTATATTAGATGTGTGATAAGTTTAACGAAGTGCGTAGGTGTTTATAAAACCTATTTTTTTAATAGAACGGCACCATACTTGAAATCCGACCCCCGAGTTAATCCATCCAAACGGGCAGGCCCCAGGACCCAAACCACTAGGAGAGACCTGCGAAGAGAAACCCCTAGAACTCACGGCTTGGCACTAGGATGAAAACCTAGATTTTTTTTTTCTTGCGAGACTTGAACCCTGGGTAAAACTTCCCACAACACTAGTACAAAAATGGGATTTAGTCACACATGTGGTTTTTCGAACAGCCACACAGTAACTTATTTGTGTGACTAAATGTACCAGAATAAAATAAACAGCCACACTTGATCCGACTTGTGTGACCATTTCGGAATTACATCTGAGGCTACAGCCACACATTTGAATATTTTCGTGACTATACGTATCTGGTAAAAAAAAATTTGATTTTTTAGTCACTTATAATTTGGGACGTGTGACGGATACAAATAAGGTTGAAACATTAGTCACACTATATATATACATATGTGAAAAAATATATGTCACGCAATTGAAAAGTGTGACCAAAATCCATATATGGTCACACGAAGTAATTGAGTATGTGGCTAAATCATATACTCAAGTTTGTCACACATTATTTAAACGTGACCACTAGTTTTTGTTGAAAATTTAGCCACACATGAATTTGAAATGTGTGACAACTGAAAAGTAAGTTTGAAGCATTAGTCACGATATGCATTTAAAAGTGACAAATATATGTCACACATTAACAGTGTGACCAAATGTCATATATGGTCACACTTTTGCTTTTATAGTTCAAATGTTTTATAAACTAATTTTACAATATTTCTCAAATTTTGATATCTCCCTCACATATTTTCACTATTCCCGCCCACTTTTTTCCCAAAATCAAATTTACATTTTCATTCTCCCTCCATACTTTTGGTCACATATTTTCACTACTCCCGCCCACTATTTTTACTACTCCCCACACTCGGCAACACCATTTCATTTCATTTCCCCCGAATCGATCTTCATTTCATTTCATTTGATTTCATTTCCACACAACCCCTAAAAATCAAAATCAAAATCAACTAAAATCAGAAGAAGAAAGATGTTGCGTGTAGCGGGTAGGAGAAGCTCGTCATGGCTGTCATCAATCGCAACCCGATCAACCTCTCCGCCGTTGATTTAGTTAGTTCCAAATCTGTTTCTAATCCTAATCCTGGCGTATCTCAATTCCATGATTTTAAATCATATCAGAGGTCAGTCAAATCACAATGATTTCGATTTGTGCTTATAGATGCGATTTGTTTTTGTTTATTTGAGTCGGTTAAGGTTGTTAATGATTTGTTTTTGTTTATGTTAGGTTGTTAAGGTTGTTAATGATTTGTTTTTGTTTTTGTTTATGTTAGGTTGTCCATCAATCAATATTCAACACAAATTATAATTAATTTTCAACAGGGTATGATTTGTGTAAAAAAAAGTTGTAAGATGCTGCGATAATGGCTCTTACTTTAGCAGGGTATGTGCAAATGACCAAGGTTCAAGATGCTATGATAACTACTTGCCTTGAGGGTATGAGTTATATCCTTTCTTGAATAGAAGTCGATTTTAATGATGGGGTTTTGTTTTTTAATGTGTTTGTTTATTCTGTGTTGCAGGGTCACCTTTGGAGTCTGGACCCACAACAACACCTTTGCCAGATAAAAAGTTGTTGGTCTTCATCCTTTAAAGGTTTCAAAAGTGAGTCTTTATTGTTTTTCCTTATCTGAGTAGAGTAGGTAAAATTTCTGGTGCGTTTTATTGATGTTTGATTTGCAGGAAGGACACTCATGGCGTTTTCTCTGATCCGGTGGATCCTAATGAGGTATGTTTTTTTTAAAGTTTGCAAGTTTCGTTTATTGTTTTGTTTCAGTATCTTTGCTGATCTGGAGAGGCTTGTTTGTATTATGCAGCTCCTGGATTACCATGAAATTATTAAGCAGCCAATGGATTTTGGTACTCTTAGGAGGAAACTTGACTTGGGACGTTATGCAAATTTGGAAGAATTGGAGGTTTGTATTTGTTGATTACACTATATTTTTTGGAAGTCAATGAGTTCATGTGGTTTGTAAGCTGAATATGATGACTAAGATGTTGCGAGGAAGTGTATATTTTCTGACCAGTGATATCACCTGACTTTTAGTGGTCCCTAACAGAAATTTTCCAGTTCCTTTTAGCCACCTTAGCATTATAGGCTTCCTGACGCTTTTTCTTCATGCTTGTGAAATCGATCTAGATGTTATTAGTTGCAGTATTGGAAATTGGAACATAACAGACATTGGGTATCTTTGCTGAGTATTTTTTATTCATTGGTAGATACATAAGGTTACTCTTTTGATGATCTATCATTCAATTTGAGTCATCTGTTTGTGGGTAATTTAGCGTATTGAATTCTGCTACACGATCATTTTTATTTAGGAAAAAGAATGTGTAAATTGGTAATGATCGTTTTTAAGTGGGCGGGCTATGCAGGTTGTGTGACGGGTCTAAACTGGTAATGTTTGTTATGTGACGGGTCTTAATCGTGATATAACTGGAGTGACAATCTACCGTTTACAATAGTTAGGATACTATTAAGGCAACTCTAATTAGCACTGAAGTTTTAAGGGACAGGAAGATCATGTTAGCAGGTTATGAATGATAAAAAGGTTGCAGAAACTTAACTGTTTAAGGGACAATCAGGATCTGTGTCGTTTATCTGAATTCAGCTTCTCATTTTCTTAATTTGTCTTATTTATTTATATTATATAATATCTTATCAACAAATTTAAGAGTAAATTGGAAGGGGCCTTTGATTATAATAGATATATCTTCTTAACGAGTGACATTATGCTTGCAGGCAGCTGCTGGGAGAAGAACTTACTGGCCGTTCATGTTGCTTTCACAAAAGCTCCATCAGCTGCATATGTGAATGTCTCTCGTTGGTTTAACCACATCGAGGCTCTTCTCAGAATCTCGTAAGTTCTAATACTTTGATCAAGTTTGTTATCGCGTGTGTGAAGTGGATTCATAGTTCTAGTATTATTGTTGGAAGGAGACTGAAGATGAGAAGAAGGCTGCTGAAGAGCGTGCAGCTGCAGTGAAGGCATCAGGAAAGAAGAAGGAATGTGAGTTCATTTCAATCATAGAAACCTCTAAAACTATACCAATCTACAAAGTTTGATTTGTTTGCTGACATACTCATATTTTCTTTTCTGTTTGTGGTTATGTTATCAGCTGGCAAGTCTTCAGTCCTTATGGATGTCAAGCCTTGGGATGATGAGACTGACATGGTAAAGCTTGAGGAGGTTGTCCAAAGTGTCCATTTGGACGGTTTGTTATAGGGTGCATGTACATTTATTTCTTCTTTTAATAGATCATTCCATATTTCTATGTATACATGCCATTTCCGAGGCCTAACTCTTTACATGTGTACAGGCATTACTCCCGTCGGGAATTATTGGCAGTGTTAGAGGAATATGTCATGTTGCCCAACCTGGTATGTTTCTTTCATATATGCTTGAAAGCTATTTTACATGTATTTATTCGGCAATGTGCGCAATGTGTCATTATTGAGAGTCTTGAGCTATTAGTACTGTCCAAACAAATTTAGCAAATAGAAAAACCGGTTTGGGATGTATTGGTTTTTAAAATCTGTGTGGCATTCGACACTTGTATTTACTGTGAATGAGGTGGAGGCTTTATATGAGCTATTCGAGAAAGTAAGCAGTTCCGTGCTGGATGATGGGCTTATAGGGAAGGTATACATTCCTTTTATCATGCTCTCAAAACTTAAATGTAACCACAACCTTCTGAAAATTCTTTTTCTGCTGATGTGGCAGTCTGTCAAGATTTGGGACCGGGCCTGCGTGAAATATGTGCTGCAAATAGATCTGATGAGAAACTGGTAATACTCATTTGATTAATGCGACTGTTTAGCTGTTTTACACATTTGATTAATCCTGCTGTCATCTCTATCATCCGCAACCTGCTGCCAAAATCTCCCATTTTCTTACTTTGCTTTTGTTTCCTATGTTTTAACTGTAATGGTCAAGCCATTTTCAAACTACTCATTCTCAAGAAATCCAAGATTCCAAAATGCTGGCAACTTCATGAGACCAACTGACTTTTTGGACCTTGCGAGTAATGCTACTTCAGTTTCCGGTGTCTTGATCAATATAAAGGTGAGTCACATCTTTTCATCTTGTTTGTTTTGTTTATCAATAAGATAAAAATGACACCATTTTTGTTCTTACGACTTGCAGAATGCAGCTTACTTAGCTGGCAAACAAGGATTGAGTGTAACAGATGCAGTAATGGGCATTTTGAATACATCTGGAATATATAGGCAGAAGTCCAAGAGAATCCTGATCGAGTCTTCTGATAGTGAAGTTTTGAAATTATTCAAGGCAAGAAACAACAGACACGAGCTAGTGTATTTTTAATACTGCTAGTGTATTTTTAATACTGCTAGATATTATAGTATGAGCAGATGGATCATTTTTAATACTGCTAGTGTATTAGTTACAACTGTTAGTTTAGTTACAACTGTTGGTTCATATAGTTAGTACTGCTATTAGATATTATTGTATTTGAATTTGTTTTGATATATATTTGAATTTGTTTTGATATATATTGATTTCTTAAATGTGACTAAAAGATGTATATAGTCACACTTATAAACACTTTTGGTCACTGTTTGTTTAATTCGTTGTGTGACTAAATATTAAAAAAGGCCACACAAACTAAAAATTCATGTGACAATTGGATGATCAATAGTCACACAAAATACACATTTCTTCACTTTAAATAGCATATGGTCACACTTATTAGCACTTTTGGCCACTTTATGCTTAATTGTATGTGACTAAATACCCAAAACAAACATGCTTTGTGTGACTAAATATTACAAAAGGCCACACAAACTAAAAATTCATGTGACCATTGGATGATCAATAGTCACACAAAATACACATTTCTTCACTTTAAACAGCATATGGTCACACTTATTAACAATTTTGGCCACTTTTTGCTTAATTGTATGTGACTAAATACCCAAAATAAACATGCTTTGTGTGACTAAATATTACAAAAGGCCACACAAACTAAAAATTTATGTGGCCATTGGATGATCAATAGTCACACAAAATACACATTTCTTCACTTTAAACAGCATATGGTCACACTTATTAACACTTTTGGCCACTGTTTTTTAAATTGTATGTGACTAACTCGAAAAAAACAACACACGTTGTGTGACTAAATCATCACAAACGTCACATTTATTATATATTCATGTGGCCATAGGATGGGAAATAGTCACACATACTGATAAATCCAACAAAACTTGTGCCTAATTGGTCACACATATTCGGGTTTTGGTCACTCTTTTTCAATGAAAACGGCCACAAACTAAACAATGTGACCATATGAACCCTACAGTGGCGCGACTTTTCATCACACACATCCAAAAAAACGTGTGTGACTATATGCATATAGTCACACATTTTTGGTGTGACGAAAGCCCAGTTTTGTACTAGTGCAAGCTCCAGAAGGAGCCCAGGTGGCAAACTGAGCTAAGCCAGTTGGTTGTTGATAAAACCTAATAACGTGGGTTCATATACGTGTGTTACGTAAAAAGTACAGCATTTACGTAAAAATGAAAAAATGGAAATAGTTCATATAAAATATGACTATTGGTGAAAATAAAGTGTACAGAACACATAGACTCATCATAGTCTTGTGTTAGTTACTAGTAAAGTTCACGTGATTAAACTTTTGTAATTACTTATAAAAGTAATACTATTTAATGTAAAAGTAATAATAATTAGTATTTCATAGTTAAATAGTAACCTGAAATATACGAATTGCTACAGCCTCCACCCGTTAAAAGAGCTCCGTCTCTGAGATCAGTTTGTGTTAAAGGTTGAAGCGACGTCGGTGAAGATATGTGGTTACTTATGGCGAATGCTAACAAGCGATGTATTTCGAATCGTCGTTTTGGTATATGGTGTAGAATGAGGTTCACTTTACGTGGTGAGTATAGGATAAGAGTCTGCTTAGTTGTTGTGCTTAATCGTACAAATACTTATGTCATATCGGATACAAATAAGCTGTTAGGAATAGAAGTGACGATCATTCTCGAGTCATTAAGTCTTGTAATAATGCAACGTGTAATAGTTAGTCCGATAAGCTAGTCCGTTTATATTACAATGTATTTTAGTATTCCATCCCACGTCGCCCCATGAGGTAAACCATGTGAAGGCTCTTACACTATAAAAGAAGCCTTCTACCTCATGAGGCTGGTGGTGCTTTTTTAGGGTATTCTAGGTTCTTCTCATTGTATTCTCTCCATCTTATCTTAATCTAATATCTTATCTTTTCTTTCTCTTTCTAGAAGTTACCATCTCCCTCTATCTTAATCTCTTCTTTAATCTTTTATGTATGAAATGATATGATATTAAAGGTCCTATAATTGGTATCAAGAGCCACAAGATGATTTAGAAGTGTTTTTGGTCTTAAAAATCGTGTCTTTAAATTTTTTTGGTACTCTCTACTCTCCTTTTTTTGCTTATTAGGTTTATTTCAAGCTTATTTTTTCTTCACAACAGACATTTTTGTCAAATAACATAACTTTTAAAGTCCATAAATCCAGATCTGAGAGTATTTTTGTCCTAAAGGAAGCTTTTAAGGTCCTTAATAACTTATGACAAGCTTATTTTGTGCTTCAAACTTAAAAGTTTGAATTTTTATATAAAATCTGGTAATTTTATGTTAGATTTGTCAAAAAAGTTCGGATTAAAATGTAGATTTAAGTGGATTTTACTGTTTCAAATGTTTTTGAAAAACCGCATTTTTCCGAGTAGCAAAAACCCTCCTTTTCCGAGTAAGCAAAACCCTGATTTTTCTAGTAAGAACTTGTGAGTGTTTTCAAGTATCTATTCTGAGTACGGAAGTTCCGAGTATCAAAGTTAATTTCTGAGTTTGGAAATGGCACTCTGTCCGAGTATTGGTTTGATTCCGAGTATGGAAAGTTAAATTTGTTTCCGAGTAAGAGTATTCCGAGTACGAAACGGTTCCAAGTATTTACTAATCTTTCCGAGTAAGGAAACAAAACTCTGCCCGTTTTGTATCAACTTTCCGAGTAACCCTGTTAGGATTTGATACACAATACGGTGGTTAAACCTTTTTAACTTCGTGTATGTGATATATTGAGTTAATATGATTAAGTATGCGAAATCTATTTAATCACACTTAGAACGTTATTGATTATTGGAAATGGAAAGAAATGCTTGTGTAATGAACAATTTAACACACGATGTTAACACCAAATGATTCAATATTATTATTCAAGAATAATACGAGTGATCTTCACTTATCACTAGGGTTACAACCTTGAATCTTATGTTTCTTTGTTTAAAGATACTGTTTATGTTTGTTCTTGAGGGATATGAATTAAGAACTTTCAAAAGTCACACTTGACTACTAAGCTAAGATCTCCTTTTATAGTTCAAGGAAATATTTATAATATATGTTAAGTCATATCAAGTCTAATCGAACTACTTGCTATGTTTGAGTCGTGCGTCAGTAACCAAGATACAACATGTATCTATGTTTACAACTTGTTTAAATGATGACACAACAAATATATTTATCTAACAAGTCTTTGACTTTTGTGAATACTTATCCATCTAGTCAAGTAGACTTAACTTGTCGAATAGCAGACTTAATCTTGGTACTCACCAGAATTAATCTTCAATGACCAGACTTAACCAGCATTAACCACTAGACTTAACCACCAGACTTAACTACCAGACTTAATTTTCAACGACCAGACTTAACCAGTAGACTTAACACAACTGCAACCAGAATTAATCACTAGAGAGAATTTCCCGATACTTAATCTTCAGTATATTTAATTCCCAACAATCCTCCCCTAAACATGTGAACTCTTTCCAACATGTTTTATGAATTAAATGAGGAATTGTGAAGATCTTTCAAACACTTCATAGTCAGACCCTTGATCTGAACTTTCTTGTATTCTGAAAGATTAATATCTATCTCAGTAACTCATCTGCTTTCTGTTCTTTGAATTAACAATATCAATACACATCTTCAGTCTTCAAACATTGACCTAAAAGATGGTGCAATTTCCTTGGATGGAGGAATTATAAGACGCAATCATGCTGTGTATCTTGGATGCTTGTTTCAACAAGTGAAATCATCTATCAGCATGCCTTTGCAAGTGATGAACAAACGTAGTGAACTGAAATTGAAACTGAAAACTCCTGGATAGAACTTTCTCCTTTTGAATGCTTCATCCCTTCTGAATATATAAAATACTCCAGCTCTGTTCTTGTCATTTTCAACCTCCATGTCATTATCTTGTATGCTCTTGTCTTCCTCCATTTCATTGGTTAATCTTCCTTCTTTGGGATTTTATTTCCTCCCCTGAGATATTTCCTCCTCGGATAACAAATAAACCTTTCCTCCCCTGTTAACAAAGAATAATTTCCTCCCCTGTTTGGAAGATCTCTCACCATGTACCAAAATATTTCTCTTCCAATCACCTGATCTACCAATTAGAACTTGTTATCAGACAATGTTGTACATGTTGGCCATCAATTCCTTAAGAGTTTAATTTGTTGCCCTCATCACTTCTAGGTGTATTAAATCCTATGAGTGGTGAATCATGGGGCAATAACTCATAATCCATCATTTGATGGGTTTTTGAGCCATTTTTATTCCAAAAACTTTCTTTTAAGAAACTTTTGCCTTAGCAGTATATACTTGATTTTATTATGGAAAACCATACTGCTTCTAACCATTTTGAAGGGATTAAGTGTGTAACAGACACTTAATCAAAATTTCGGTTTAAAGCAACCTCTGGTTGTGTGAGAACCAATGTTTTCAGTTTTAAACAACTGCCTGTGTAAAGATAAACCTATTCAAAAGGCTTTCCTGACAGGGTTTCCAGCTCATAACAATTGTTACCTCTAACACAAGTGTTAGATTCACTTTCACTAGTTGTTCTTTCTATCAGATGTCCTTAGACTTGCTCATTATACTTAAAAGTATAAAATGATAGAAAGTGAGTTGTATTAGTTACTTTCTGATCAACTAAACCATTAATTCAATGTGAAATTTCATAATCAGGTTTCAAGAAAGAAGTTTTAAGGAGTTTTAAATTCCCAAACTCTTTCTATCATGAACCTATTATGTTAGCAACTAGTATTATCATTCTGCTGCTCACATATTTCATTTGAAACTTCCTTTGTGTTCACATGTTCATACCTGAAATTGTTAGTCTAAAACCAAAAGAACAATGTACAAAGTACTTGTCTTATATTAGAAAAAACATATGACTAACTGTATGAAATAACACAATTTAAAAGTAATAGCTAGTACCAATTTACAAAGACAACAGCACAAACAAAAATTTATATACACAAAAACACATAGATTGAAAAATTTAAGTATTAAGCATTCCAATACTTGCTACCAAGTACTGAAACCTTCCAACATCAAAAGCTTTTGTTAGCAGATCTGCAAAGTTGTGTTCTAAATCAATTTTAAGAACTTGAATCAACCTTTTCTCATTGCAGTCTCTTATAAAGTGATGTCTAATTTCAATGTGTTTTGTTTTAGAATGTTGCACTGGATTTTTAATTATGCAAATTGTACTACTATTATCAATATGAATGACAGTATTTAAGAAATTGTACCCATAGTCAAGAAGTTGGTTTTGAAGCCATAGGACTTGACCACAGCAACTTGCAGCAGCTACATATTCAGCTTCAGTTGTTGAAGTAGCCACCATTGTTTGCTTCTTACACTGCCATGAGATAAGTCTACACCCAAGAAATTGACATCCTCCAGTTGTTGACTTTCTGTCCAAGCTAGCACCAGCATAATCACTATCCGAAAATGCTACCAAGTCAAAAGGTGATTCCCTTGAATACCATAGTCCCAACCTAGGTTGACCTTTGAGATATCTAAAAATCCTCTTGACTGCTGTTAAATGAGAAACCTTTGGAGTTACTTGAAATCTTGCACAAGCACAAACAGAGAACATGATATCAGGTCTTGATGATGTAAGATACATCAAAGATCCTATCATAGATCTGTATGTGTGTACATCTACATTTTCTCCATCTACATCTTTAAGAAGTTGCTTCTCAGAGTCCATTGGTGTGCTTGCTACCTTTGAATCAGCAAATTGAAATTTTCTAAGTATCTCTGCAACATATTTGTCTTGAGAGATAAAGATTCATTCACTTGATTGCTTAACTTGCAGACCAAAAAATAATGTAAGTTCCCCTATGGAACTCATCTGAAACTTATCATGCATAAGCTTCTCAAACTCCAAACACATCTCCTTCCTTGTAGATCCAAAGATGATATCATCTACATACACCTGAACTAGCAAAAGATCCTTAATACCCCATTGGCATATTTCACTAATGTGTAAAATTTGGTGTACAGGAAGTCAATGGAGTTAAAGTTCTTCAGCTAGAAATAGCTGCTGGTGCTGCAATCAAGGTATATCTTATGCTGCATGATGCAATATTCTTGTCTAGTATTGATTTTGATAATAATTACAGTTCATGCTCATTATGTCTGCTTACTGACTTTGCTTCATTTTATTTGATATCTTCTCTTATGACCAGTTTTTAGATATTGCCATCGGCATTAATGTTCCCCCGGTCTTGATTCTTGCCGGTGAAAGCAAGTTCAGATTTGCTTCTTGTTCACATACATGTCTTATAACTTTACTCATATTCTTCTTTCATCATCCTTGTGGTGTAATGGTTTCAACTCTTGAGTTAAACAAGTTATAATATATGTTTTACAGGACTCGAACCGTATAACCGCAATGCTGCTGGATGAGAATCTCTCGATTGAGCTTACAGACGATGATGCTACAGACTTGAGTCAATTGTTCTGTACATCTGTCAAGAAGGCTGTTGGAGAGAGGATTGTTCCTGCTATTAGAGGGTGTGTGGGATCGAAAAAGTACGAGTGTAAGCTGCCATTGGAGAGAGGCTGTTGGAGAGAGGGTTGTTCCTGCTACTGACATCCAAGATGACCTAAAACCCTCGTTGAAACTGCTAGTGTATTAGTTACAACTGTTAGTACTGCTAGTGTATTAGTTACAACTGTTAGTTATAAGTTAGTACTGTTGGTTCATATAGTTAGTACTGCTTATATGATATGTATTAGTGGTTCAGTTATATACATTCCAATTTTATTGTATTTGAATTTGTTTTGATATATATTTGAATTTGTTTTGATATATATTGATTTCTTAAATGTGACTAAAAGATGCATATAGTCACACTTATTAACATTTTTTGTCACTGTTTGCTTAATTCGTTGTGTGACTAAATATTACAAAAGGCCACACAAAAAAAAGTTCATGTGGCAATTGGATGATCAATAGTCACACAAAATATGCATTTCTTTACTTTAAACACCATATGGTCACACTTATTAACACTTTTGGCCACTTTATGCTTAATTGTATGTGACTAAATACCCAAAACAAACATGTTTTGTGTGACTAAATATTACAAAAGGCCACACAAACAGAAAATTCAAGTGACCATTGGATGAACAATAGTCACACAAAATACACATTTCTTCACTTTAAATAGCATATGGTCACACTTATTCACACTTTTGGCCACTGTTTTTTAAATTGTATGTGACTAACTCGAAAAAAACAACACACGTTGTGTGACTAAATCATCATAAATGTCACATTTATTATATATTCATGTGGCCATAGGATGGGAAATAGTCACACATACTGATAAATCCAACAAAACTTGTGCCTAATTGGTCACACATATTCGGGTTTTGGTCACTCTTTTTCAATGAAAACGGTCACAAACTAAACAATGTGACCATATAGCACCTATGGTGGCGCGAATTTTTGTCACACACACCCAAAAAAACGTGTGTGACTATATGCATATAGTCACACATTTTTGGTGTGACCGTAGGCCAAATCTGTACTAGTGCTAGTTGTCACCTAAAAATTGATAATGAATCCCTTTCTCTAGCGACGTAAACGTGTCTCGGTGGAATTTTCCTGCTAAGAGTGTATTATTTTCATGTTTTTTTCAAAATAACTAGTATCTCATAGATTCCTTTAAAACTCAAAGTTTATCAAATGATTTTGTGACACCATGTAAAACAAAGTACTTAGACGGGTAACAATTTCAAGTTGTTTACTAGAGCTAGTTATCACTTAACAAATGATAATGGATCTCTTTACTTAGCGACATAAACGTGTCTCGGTAGTATTCTGTAATCCTAAGTGTTACACCCAAAATGTTTCAATGAAAAGTATTTCCAAAAGAATCCTGTTTCTCATGTGTTACCCTAACACAAAAAGTTACTAAGTTCCAACAAAATGTCTTGTGATTCTTAGTCAAATCAATATTATGAGTTAAAGCATATCCTGACTTTTCAAGTTTCATCAAAGTTCTCTAAAAAGCACTTTTGAGACAACCTGAAACAGACTTATCTAGAGCTTTCATCTTCAAGTTGGTATTAGGTTAGTTGTTACCTAAAAACTGACAGTGGATCCCTTAACAAGCACTAAAGAGAGTTAAGGACTTATGTTAAAAAATCTTACCTGGTCTAAAATACTTTGAGACTACTTAGAAGAATTCACTGCAATCTTGTCTACAAGTTTCTATTAAAAGTTTGCTACTTAAAAGACAATGGAACTTTTAGATAACATTAATCACATAAGAAATCACAGGTTAATATACTTAAATAACTACAGAAGCTACTCAATCTTCAAGTTAGTTATTAGGGTCTAGTTGTTACTAAAAACTGACAATGCATCCCTTTAACAAGCAACGCAAATAGGCTAAATTGTGTTTGTCAAAATCTCACTCTCAAGCTTACTACAAGAATTTTCTCAAATCTTTCTTCAAGGTGTAATAATTATTCCCACTTAGAAATTATCTAAGTATATTATCTAATTAACACGTAAAACGATCTCAAACCTTTTTGAAAGCGTATCACATTTTCAATCAAAATATTTTGGCGAGGAAATACAAAAACAGAACGAGAGATAAAATCATATTTGAAAAGAAAAGAGCATACGTCTTGTGTCCAAAAAAGCAAGTACAAGGCACATGAGGAAGAAAATGGAAAACGTACTCAAAAAAGGATTGCTATAGTACAAAAATAGATGGAGAGATTTTATGCTTTCTTTTGTATTCTTGGGAAACTAACTCACATATTGTTTTTCATCTCAGCATTCATAATGGTAAATGATCAAACTCATGAGCACGATGAACAACAACATGATGAACAACCACCACCATTACCAACTCTCACTACAAAAGAACTTGTTCCTGAAGCAAAACAAAAAGAAAATTTTAACACCAATTCTCAACCACCTCACACCTTCAAATGCCCACAACAAATCATCTTTAACATCCTCCGACAATAAGACATATTCCCCGCACTCACCTTATCAACATCAATCCCGGAAATATACATCCAACAGTTTTGGTATACAGCAGAATACTCTTTCGGAACTGGCCTAATCACTGCTACGATTGAAAGACAACAAGTCCAGGCCGATCTTAATGACTTTCAAACTATACTTCAGTTACCATTCCAATCTAATGATCGACCATATGAGCCAATGCGTGATGCAACTCAAATTTTAGACTTTGTTCGTCGACTTGGATATGATACACGAGCTGGGAGACTCAAGAATCCATCTGACATAAAGAAGAAGTATATTCCATTACCTTGGCAAACGATCATGATAATCCTAAACTGTTGTACAACTGGCAAGAAAATGGGTAAGGAATCGCCAAAGTTACTGATGATGCAGATGATGGAAGAAATCATCTACAACCGACATATTGACTATGCGTCACTAATATGGGAAGATTTCTATGATCATGTCAATGAAAAAGAAAAGAACAAAGGCCTCCCTTTCTATCGGTACATCAAGCTACTTATTCAGTATTGGATGGAAATGCATGAAAACATCACCTTCCGAGCACAAGAAGTGTACCAGTATCACACAGAACTTGATGATGACATAATTAAGTTTATTCGTGATGATCCAAAGGCAACAAAATGTGATGGGATGTTCATTCCACAAGTACTCTTGTCACTTGTAAACACTCAGTCTAAAGCGTATAATGATTACATGAACTTAGTCGCTGCAAGGATTCGACCACAACCGGTTAGATCGACTCCAGCTACAACAACACCAACTACTGTAGCTCGCAGACAAACAAGGTCGGATACTGAGGTGTCAAGATGAAAAGACAAGGGTAAAGCAATTGATCAAGGGCGTAAAAAGGAGAAGCTAAAGCATCATGGAAGAGGTAAAGGTGTAATGATTAGGGAAAGGTCACCGGAAAAACCTGCATAAAGTGATGATGACGATAGTGACACACCTATCGATAAAGACTTCCCAACATTGGCTGAGGGGTTAAGGAGAAGTCGAGAAGAGCAACTTAGACATGAAGAGGAAGAAAGGTTGAAACAACGAGCTGAAGACATAGACTTGGACCAATTGTTCTCAGGTGTGAATGAAGATGCTAATGCCGGACCAAGTGTGTAGAATGATGATGATGAAAATGACGACGGTTCACAATACAGTTTTGAACAAAGAACAAGTCAAACACAACCATTAGTCACAGTCACAACAACAACAAGTCCGAGCAACACACTCTCTACTTTTCAATTACCTATACCATTTGGAGAGCAGTCAGCAATGAACATCTCTGAACTATTCACGAATACCAACGTCGATTTCCTTGTTCAGAAAGTAGCTCAGACACATAACTCACTTGGGAGTGATACAAATTTAGTTGACACCGGATCTTCGGCGCCAACCTTAGAGAATATTGCACAAGTCTCAATGACAATTACTCCAGTGCAACAACTCACAGAAGCTACAATGATACATACGGAGCCTGAAGAAACGAACATCACAATTCTCAAGAAGCAGCTCATAATCACGAAGTCACCACCAAAAAAACAACAAAGATCAAATCCTCCATCAACGCAACAGGCAAGAAATCTTTCACGAAGAGTTCAGCACTTGACAAGACTATTTTCACAATATAGAAGACGACGTGCCATAACGAAGATACCTAAGTCTATTTTCGTCATAGAAAAGAGAATGGTAAAGATTTCTGAAGGTCTTGGCTTGATGTTGAACAAAGAAATGGAGAATATCATCGAGAAGAAAGTGAGTCAGAAACTTCCTAGTATCATAACTACATAGATTGACTCAAAGCTATGTAGCAGACTTGACGAGCTTCTAAATCAAAAGCTTGAAGAAACACTTGATCATAAGATTCAACAAGCACTCCAGAACTTTCTCAACAACAACACACTCACATTTTAACCATCTCAATCATTTCAGAATATCTCATTCCAAGATAAGAAAAAAGTTCTTGTTCTTGTTAAACAACTCAGAGTTACAACATGAAGACGAAGATTTGTTAAAAGCTCTACAACTCAGCATAGAACGAGCTCAGCTTAGACAACTGTAACAATTCGTATTTTATGGGTCATTATTTAATCACTCTCTTTCACTTATTATTTTATTTTCGCGAAAATTGACTGTTACGAGTAACTTGTTAGGTTAGCTCGCGTACGTCGTCAAATGAACAATTAACTGGAACCGACCCTAGACTGTGCTCAGTCTACATGCTTTAGACATTTTTATTTCACTTCATACATATTTCAAAAGTCATATCGTCATTTTCCATTTTTAACGCGAAGTTTGCACTTTTTACATTTTACGCGTTTTCGGCTCGCGTTTTAAGTTTTAACTACGTTATAACACTCCGGAAGGCTCGGGAAATACTTAAAACATCAAAATTAGTCATTGTAAACTAAAAGTGATAGTTTTATAGAAATATAATTTTTATGCTATTTATTTAACATTCGTGTCTTAAAAACATTTACGTTTTAAATTATCGGGATCAAAACTACACCTCTTATAACAAATTTTAACACAAAATAAACTCACTCAACCCCCCACCCATGAAAACCACAACAAAAACCAGCTTATACATGTGTCTTTGTGGTATGTCTCACCGAGGACACTTGGCCAAGTCTCCTTACACTTGTCTTCCACTATATTAAGCCTAAAACTCATTCCACCTTGCTTGTATCACCCAAGTTCATTTTGTTCTCTCCTCCCTTGATACCAACGACCCAAAACAGCTCCAATCACCATTCCATCTCAAATTTTACCAAGTTTCATGATCATAAGTTGAAGATCATATGTCCTTTTAGCTTGTTCATGGTTTATTTCACCTAAATCTCAATCAATCCCATCATCTTGGTAAGTACCTTATGTCTTTTTAATCTCATCTTGGGTTATTAGAGATTTTATTAGGATTTTAGGTATTAGATTAGTTAGTTAGGCTTGATTTTGTTGTTAGATGCAAGAGTTGTTAGGTTATAGTGATTTTTGATCTCATCTCTTTTAGTTATGCATGAGATCCACCATTGTTTTTCTGTTAGAGTTAAATGGAAAAATATTAACGTGTAAGTCTAGATTCAAACACGGGACTGATGGATTGCACAATTTACGTATGATGATCAAGTAAATAATTAATATGTATTATTATTGTATACATTAATTATTTGGACACGAAATGATACATAACGGACGTTATGTAAACTAACGGTGTTGACTAACGACCGTTAGGGAATAGTTAAAGGACTATTAGTGAAATTGGGACATGGAAGAATCAAGAATGGTTGGAGAACACAATTTGGCCAATCGGCCTAAGGGATTAGTTAACCGTAATCGGTTTGCTTTTTCTCAAAGCTTCCCAAACACTATAAATACACGTCAAGGGTTATTAGTTATGTTACCTTGTGCACTTGCTATAACCCTAAGTGTGTTTTTCTTCTCCTTTAAAAGCCTAAACCGATCGGCCACAATTTAATTGTGTCGATCCTTACTTTTTGTGTAGCAAAAAATATTGTTTGGTTTTACGTGTCTAATCACTAGCATCATTGCTTGATCGGTTATAGTACGTGTGTACAAGAGTTCGGTAATTACTCACTATAGTAATTCTTGGATTGTGGAACAAAACGGTAAGGGGTTCCACGTTAATCCATCTTTGTTGATCTTGTGATTAGAAGAGAAGAATCGATCCTTGTTCTTGCTAGGATCTCGAGGTAATTCTAATTTACTTTTATGTAATTCATTATACGTGTTAAATACGATCTTGCTTCCGCTATTACTCTTGATGTGTTTATTTTAATTACATGTTGATCATGCTAGTTAAATTCCAACAGTGGCATCATGAGCCAATTTAACATGTTAATGATATTACTTAAACGCATAATAAAAATCAAATCTTGATTAAGATACACATGTTAATGTCGATTTTAATTTTTTAGGGTTTGTTTTTGTAGAAAACATTCTAATTAAAATCGAATAGAATTTTGGGTTAGGGTTTCAACCCTTGTTTAACTAATTAATTAGTTGTAACCCTAAATTAAGAACATGATGTGCTATGTGTTTATTTGAGTAATTAGGGTTACGATCTTGGTTGACCCATAATTCTTCATGCAAAGAATTATGGATTAGGTTTGTTTATTTGCTACATGTTTTTTAAGATAAATCTAAAATTAGGGAAGACCATAATTAAATATATTAATGAATCGGTTATGTGCTATGTGGTATTTAATTATTTAAAACTTACGCGGCCAAGTTATTTGGCGTCTCTGGTCCATTAGGCACAATGAGCTCAAAAACCAATGGGAGTTTGATGCGTGGTTTTGCGACCTTACAACAGGTTTTACCTCTCGAGGGATCTCAAGAGGCTTGCAATCCCCACCAGGCAGTGTACCTGACCGATGTAGTATAGTGTAGTGGCAAGTACCGGGGGATTGATCGTTCTCTAGGGGAATAGTGTCGTTAGGATTGAAAAACTACTCTAATAGGTCTAAGGGTGAGGGAAGATTCTTTTTGTATTTTATATTTTTTATGAAAGCAAGTAAAATCTCGGGTTTGAAGGAGTGGGCGGAATTAGTTGCTAGTCAACTAACCCAAATAACTACAAATGCAAATAAAATAAAATAACTGAAAATGAAAAGGTTGTGGAACTTATATGGAGAGAAATGTGTTTACTTAGATTTCCTTACTCCCTAACTATCTTTTACCGGTTGATTAGTGTGTATTAATTGCGTGGATGACGGGTGTATTCCTTAATACCAATCGTGGGGTGGCGTACGTACTTCCCCAACTCTACAAGCTCCTACTTCACTCCTATGTCGAGCCGGCTAAGAAGCTCCTAACATGGGATCACTAGAATTCGCTCATGCATTAAATACAACCATAAAAACCTTAGTACGCATTGGTTCATGTTTCTTAAGACGTTCAAGCAAATTACCGTATAGGAGGTTAGCCAGTTTTCTTAAGCCTAACATCGATAAACAATCATCCAATACAATTGATAACACACCAACAACCAATAATCAATAGTTAGGTTTCATTAGATCTAAGCAAACACAAGATAAATCTAGCCTAGCATGTTAATTAAAAGACAAGAACAAGATATAATCAAACAACACATAGACATATTGAATGATTAATTGATTACTTATCTTCAATTAAACATGGGAGATCCAAGGGTATAAAACCCTTAAAAATGGCAGAAAATTCGTCTTAGGGTTTCTCCTCACAAAGTTGCACACTAATGACTAAAAATTATGAAAGTATATATAGGAAAACAGATCTGACGGCGTCACCCTTTAGGTCGTGACGCCGTCAACTCACCGCGGTTAGGGTTTCTTGATGGCCTTCTTGACGCCGTCCCCCTTTAATCTTCCAAAATCCTCTCTGGCTTATCAAGGCTTGACGACCTTCTTGACACCGTCCCCCTTTAATCTTCCAAAATCCTCTCTGGCTTATCAAGGGCTGACGGCGTCACACTAGGGCTTGACGCCGTCAAAGGTACTTTCCAGCAGATTTTTGAGACATTGTCGTTTTCTTCACTTTTATGCTCCAAAAACGTCCAAAATGCTTCCTTTTCCAGATTTCTTCTCCAAAGTACCTAAAATGACAAAAGGAACGATTTAGGGCAATATTTGATCAAATAAATACGATTTAGGGCTTAAATGACCCCCTAAAAGCGGTACACTTTTCGCTTCATCAAATACCCTTACACTTGAGATTTGCTTGTCCTCAAGCAAATGCGCTTTTATTCTAATCAAAATACAAGTTAGGGGTCATTTAACGCTAATATAAAAGTAATTACAACAAATAGTCGTTCCACTTTAATCATAATAAGCACGGAGATTACACACTAGCACCTCACAAGTAGTGTTTAGATACTCACATCTCTCAGGTGTCATAAACGTATATCTCATAAATGAAAATGAATAATATCTCTCACTACCTGTCATAGCAAATAGATTACCATAGGCTTGGAAAATGATCAAAAACCTCCTCCACTAGGCGTAAGCACCTAAGATAAACTATCAAAAAGGGCTTTTAAACGGGTTATAACGTTAGGTGTAGGGATATGATAAACACGGTTTTGTTGGATAAAGGATATTTTACTGGTGGCAAGTTAAAGATCTTGATTAATTACATGTACAATATGGCGTTGCTAAGCCAAGACTAGACTCGACTTAAGCTAATGAAAGAAATAACAAAAAGATAAAATAAACATAAAATGAAACGGGATGGTAGTCCGTATGTTTTTTTTCTACTTTTTTTTTTATATTTTTTTTATTTATTTTTTGCATACACTCTTGCCCTACCATCCAAAATAATACATCATAGGGGCCTCGGTTCTCCCCTTACACTTGAACTTTTACATAACTTTACAATTACTATTCTATCGACTCGAATTAAGATAATCGAAACACTTGGAGTACTTTTAAAATATTTAGCACATATGGGGGTAATAATGTTGTTCTTCCCCATTACTCCATTACACTAGTACTTTACCCATGAGTCCCAATCGTCCCAAAACAATATGTACATGGATATGACTCGACTTAGCAACCATGTAATCAATTAGATAATTAACTTGGGGTTTAAACAAATGTTGTCACAATAATGCACTAAAAATGAGTGCATACAAGGTAGGCTAAGGCGATTTGGGTGTACATTTAAGTGGGGTGTAAACAAATTCTTACTTTAAGTAAAATGCTTAAAGTTAGAAACGAAAAGATAGGCTCTGAGGGGTGTACTAGGGGTATCGTGTACTAAAAATGAGTACAACGCAAAGGGTGTGGGAGAATTACTTGACCAATGTAGCCAATGCAATTATAACAAAAACACAGGTGTAAAACAATGGGTTAATCCTAGTGCCTCTTATCATGTTGTAAATCTAACTACACGAATGTAGTCTCACTTGTGGCCTCGGAATGGTCCTAACGCAAGTTCTAGAATCTAAGTGCTACCGGTACACACATCATCGCATAAATGCTTTTCCTACCAATTCTAGGGGCGAACCTCACATATTTGGGGGTGGAAAATTTTTTAGTGGTACGGTTTTGTGCTAGTCATATAACTCCTATCCATGAGACGCTCATTAAGATCAAAGTTTCACTCCTATATGTTGTAAAAAATTTTAAATTTGGCACTAAAATTCCCTTAACAGGTATTTCTCTCAGTTTTATTACACATCTACCATTAAACAAACGAAAAATAAAGCGTAATTGCATTCTCTAAGGTATCGTACTTTTACCCCCCCCCCCCTTACACTTAAGATGAACATTGTCCCCAATGTTCAAATAACAAGATGTAAAAGTAAATAAGGTAAAAGAATGAAATCAAATACTCCCCTGATTCGTTTGGTGGATAAAGAGGTAACATGGTTAGATCTTCTTCCAAGAGAAAGTAGAAGCTCCAAGACTAAAGCATCGCCAAAAGCTAGATTCCACATACATCTCCTTGTCCAAAATAACCTGTTAAACCTGAGAAAACAAACACGAAAACATGCATAACAATGGCGGGATAAATCTATATAAGGATATAATGCTTGTGGAGTGATTATTTTGCAGATTCCTGGAGTTTATAAGTTAGAGATTTAATAAAAACTTTTTATGATTCCGGTAGAAAAACAAAACTTTCAAAAATTTCAGAAAATTAAAACCTGACGCCGTCAGGTTGTAATGCCTGACGCCGTCAGAAATGATCTGACAGAATTCTCATGTTAAGTTTCCGGAAAATTTCTGGAAAAACCTATACCTTACTTCCTGGAATTCCTGCAAAACATCATTATGACTCGATACAAGCATTTGACTCAAACAATTACTAATATGTATGTTAATTTAATATTGTTATGATTCATGTTCATTTGTTCTAATAAATCGATTTGGATTTCCCTTACACTTATCTTTTGCAAAATACCTTTACATGTAGTTAAGACGAAGTTAAAAACAAGATAAAGTATTTTCACAATTTAGTTTTGAACGTGAATCAATAATAATAAAAATTAAACATGCATACGGAAGCAAATAAAATCAAACAACCAAACAAATAAACACACAAAGCAAATAAAGCTTGGGTTGCCTCCCAAGAAGCGCTTTTCTTTATTAACGAGTCTTGTAGCTAGACTCAAAGTCACGTACATTACGTGATTCCATCATTCATAATGACGTATCCCTGATAGATATAATCCTTTTTATCAGGGTGGTGGTGTCTCAATCGCTCGACATTCGCAGTCACTTCACCTCCTCCCTTGCTGGTCAAGCTTACTACCCCATCTTGGTGTAGACTTTTAATTGTGAATGGTCCGTACCACCAGGGACTTGGTTCATCGGTAGGTGCTTTTGTTTTTGAATGCCTTAGGAGCACTGAGTCTCCTTTTGTAAATTCAACGCGGTTATTGGTCTGCTCATTAGCCTCAATATAATCGTTATTTCCACCCTTACATTCTCTAATCTCATTTTCATTGTAATTCTTAATCCTTGCCTCCCATGCAAGGATTTTCTCTCGAACATTACCACAGCAGATTATATTGGGGTTCGCCTCCATCTTCTTTTGTAGAGCAACATCTCGTATATGTCGTGGGATCGTTGGGAAGTTTATTGTTTTCTTCCCCTTCTTTATTTGGATGGTACTATTTTCGTAATCGATTTGTGCCCTAGTGGTGACGAGGAAGGGTGCCCCAAGGATTATTGGCATATTCATATCATTTCTTTCAATAATCATGAAGTCGACCGGATACAGGAACCCAAAAACGTTGACCAACACATCTTCTGCAATTCCTAACGGGTACTCATAAGAATGTTTTGCAAAGGAGAGTTTAGTACGGGTGATGGATGGAAGTTCGTCGGTTAACTGGACATAAACGGATAAAGGCATCAAATTTACGTCGGAACCTTGGTCAGCTACCGCATCCAGATTCTTGAGTTTTCCAATGCTGCATGGTATTTCAAAGACCCCGTAGAATTCCTGCTTTTCCACTAACTTTTGTCTTATGAGGCTCTCATACAATTGCCCTTCGGGTAATGTGTCAGATTCATCATCCGGTTCCATCCTCTTGGACTCCTTGTTGGGTAGATGAGTACGTCGATAGTTTCTCACCCAATCGTTTATGGTCTCCTTGTTTATTTCGTGCTTCAAGTAATGCCTCACTTGTTGTGACTTTGGCGGTTCTACCAATTGGCGCTCCTCAGAGGGCGCCTCCTTTCCCTTGTCGGAATCGCATTTGTAGGCATTGGTGTTTCCGTCATTAAGTGGGACGAGGTCAATTTTGTTAACTTCCATAGTTATCAACTTCCCTCTTCCATCATTTTCGCCCTCTTGGACGACGGAGATGGCATTAACACATTTAGTGTTGGGAACTTCAACGTCTTTTCGCACTAACACATTTTCAGGAGCTTTTGTTTTTGTGTATTCTTTCAAAAGGCCCATCATCTCAGCCATCTTCTCTTCCATCTCCTCCTTTTGTTTGTAGATAGCTTCCTCAAATTTTGCCAACTGTTCGGAGTGTTTTGACATGTATTCTCTCATTCGAGCTTCGAATGTTGGACTAAGTTCCTGAGGTGGTGAGTTGGGTTGAGCGTGCTTATGGAAGGGTTTGGTATTTTCCCTCCGGGGTGATTCGGACAATGGTATTTGCTTAATGCTTGAGACCGAGTTAACTATTGCTTTTTGTGGACTTAAGGGTCTCTTTTGCTTTTCCATAAGATATGCAACCCTCTTCTCAAGTTCACTAACGCTTTCCTCGGTGATTTGATTGGCTTTATCGGGCGATGAATATGTCTTGACCGCCGAGTGTACGTCGTGGGAAACTTTCCACAATTCATCATCGTCGGATGCAAGCTCATCAATGATTTCCCATGATTCCTCGGCGCTTCTGTCACGCAATCTGCCTCCGGTGGCTCGATCGATGGCATGCTTGGTGTGGTAATCAACATGGTCATAGAAGATTTGGATTTGAAGCCAGAGATTTATGCCATGATGAGGGACTTTTTGGAGTAAGTCCTTGAATCGAATCCATGCCCCATACAGGGTTTCGCCTCGACGTTGTTCGAACATCAAGATATCCTTCCTTAACTTGGTAGTTCTTCCTGGTGGGAAAAACTGAGCGAGGAAACGAGTGGTGAGATCATCCCAAGAGGTGATGGATCCTGCGGGTAGGCGCTCTAGCCATTGACTAGCTTGGTCCCGCAGAGAGAATTGAAAGAGACGTAGTCGGGTCGTCTCTCGAGTGGCAACATCAAGGTCTATGGAATCAACGATTTTGAGAAAGTCCTTGAGATGTTGATTAGGATCTTCGGAACGAAGTCCATGGAATGTGCATCCGCTTTTCACCAACCGGATGGTGTCGGATCGCAAGGGAGTGACATTGGCTCCTTGAGTGAGCTCAATGGTGTTTCGATAGCCATGGTGGCTAGGACGGGAGTAGTCTGCTAAGGTACGGGCTCTAGGAGGTGGGTGTTGTTGTGGTGGTGGGTTGTTGGGATCAAGGATATTACCACCTTCCATGATGTCGGATGGTAATGGTTACGAACAAAGAAACGAAGAAAAAAAAGATAGACTAAAGAAAAACCTAGAAAAATAAAAATAAAAATTTCACTAGAAAGGAATCTAGTGAGTAGACCTAATAAAATAAAAATTCAACCTAAACAATAACTATTCCCCGGCACCGGCGCCAAAAACTTGATGCGTGGTTTTGCGACCTTACAACAGGTTTTACCTCTCGAGGGATCTCAAGAGGCTTGCAATCCCCACCAGGCAGTGTACCTGACCGATGTAGTATAGTGTAGTGGCAAGTACCGGGGGATTGATCGTTCTCTAGGGGAATAGTGTCATTAGGATTGAAAAACTACTCTAATAGGTCTAAGGGTGAGGGAAGATTCTTTTTGTATTTTTATATTTTTTATGAAAGCAAGTAAAATCTCGGGTTTGAAGGAGTGGGCGGAATTAGTTGCTAGTCAACTAACCCAAATAACTACAATTGTAAATAAAATAAAATAACTGAAAATGAAAAGGTTGTGGAACTTATATGGAGAGAAATGTGTTTACTTAGATTTCCTTACTCCCTAACTATCTTTTATCGGTTGATTAGTGTGTATTAATTGCGTGGATGACGGGTGTATTCCTTAATATCAATCGTGGGGTGGCGTACGTACTTCCCCAACTCTACAAGCTCCTACTTCACTCCTATGTCGAGCCGGCTAAGAAGCTCCTAACATGGGATCACTAGAATTCGCTCATGCATTAAATACAACCATAAAAACCTTAGTACGCATTGGTTCATGTTTCTTAAGACGTTCAAGCAAATTACCGTATAGGAGGTTAGCCAGTTTTCTTAAGCCTAACATCGATAAACAATCATCCAATACAATTGATAACACACCAACAACCAATAATCAATAGTTAGGTTTCATTAGATCTAAGCAAACACAAGATAAATCTAGCCTAGCATGTTAATTAAAAGACAAGAACAAGATATAATCAAACAACACATAGACATATTGAATGATTAATTGATTATTTATATTCAATTAAACATGGGAGATCCAAGGGTATAAAACCCTTAAAAATGGCAGAAAATTCGTCTTAGGGTTTCTCCTCACAAAGTTGCACACTAATGACTAAAAATTATGAAAGTATATATAGGAAAACAGATCTAACGGCGTCACCCTTTAGGTCGTGACGCCGTCAACTTGCCGCGGTTAGGGTTTCTTGATGGCCTTCTTGACGCCGTCCCCCTTTAATCTTCCAAAATCCTCTCTGGCTTATCAAGGCTTGACGACCTTCTTGACGCCGTCCCCCTTTAATCTTCCAAAATCCTCTCTGGCTTATAAAGGGGCTGACGGCGTCACACTTGGGCTTGACGCCGTCAAAGGTACTTTCCAGCAGATTTTTGAGACATTGTCGTTTTCTTCACTTTTATGCTCCAAAAACGTCCAAAATGCTTCCTTTTCCAGATTCCTTCTCCAAAGTACCTAAAATGACAAAAGGAACGATTTAGGGCAATATTTGATCAAATAAATACGATTTAAGGCTTAAATGACCCCCTAAAAGCGGTACACTTTTCGCCTCATCAGCTCAAAAACCAATGGGAGTTTTAATAATTATATACATTAATTTCACATAGAGATTATTAATAGGGTTTATCAAAACGGTTTGCATGTGGCTATATGATATTGTTAATAATCATATACGTGTTATTGAGTGTTTATTTATTTTTTAAATTACTTGATCTTATTTGTTCAATTATGATGGATTGTTTTGCAATTAAGAAGGTAATTTTTTGAATAAAAATAAATGAACCTTATAACTATGAAACCTGTTAGGATTCGATACACTATAAGGATGTTAGTCCTTTGCAACTTTGTGTATATGATATATTGAGTTAATATGATTAAGTATGCGGAATCTACTTAACCACACTTAGAAGGTTATTGATTATTGGAAATGGAAAGTAATGCTTATGTAATGAACAATTTAACACACGATGTTAACACCAAACGATTCAATATTATTAAGATAATAATACGAGTGGTCTTCACTTATCACTAGGGTTACAACCTTGAATCTTATGTTTCTATGTCTTAAGATATTGTTTGTTTTTGTTCTTGTCTTAACAGTTATGATCTAATTGTTACACACTTAATATCTAAGCTAAGATCTTCTTTTATAGTCCAAGAAGATCTTTACAATATTGTTAAGTCTTGTCAACCACCACATGTCTTTCTACTTGATTATGTTAAGTCGTGTGTAAGTAACCAAGATACAACATGTATCTTACACATACAACTTGTATACTGATGACACAACAAAAGATATTTTCAATTTTGTATCCTTGACTTTGATGAGGCGAAAAGTGTACCGCTTTTAAGGGGTCATTTAAGCCTTAAATCGTATTTATTTGATCAAATATTGCCCTAAATCGTTCCTTTTGTCATTTTAGGTACTTTTGAGGAGAAATCTGGAAAAGGAGGCATTTTGGACGTTTTTGGAGCATTAAAGTGAAGAAAACGGCAAAGTCTCAAAAATCGGCTAAAAGTTACTCTTGACGGCGTCAGAATTTACTCTAGACGGCGTCATGCCTTGGCAAGAAAAGTTGGACGTGAAATTTACTCCTGACGGCGTCACGCTTTAACTTGATCGAGGGCGTCACGGCTTAAATCATAAGGGGACGGCGTCACGTTCATGGTTCGACGGCGTCAAGCCTTGATAAGCCAGAATGGATTTTTGAAGAGCTAAAGAGGGACGGCGTCAAGATGGTCATCCGGGAACCCTAAAAGCGGCGAGGTGACGGCGTCACACTCCATAAGGTGACGCCGTCAGATCCAAAAATCTATATATAGTTTTCTAATTTTTTGTCATTAGAGAGAGCTTAGTGTGTGGAATTTTGGGAGAAAACCCTAAGACGATTTTAGCTACTTTTTCAGGGCTTTTTGCCTTGAGATCTTCCATGTTTCATTGAAAGATAAGTTATCAATTAATCATTCAATATGTCTATGTGTTGTTTGATTCTATCTTATTCTTGTCTTTTGTTTAACATGTTAGGCTAAATTTATCTTGTGTTTGCTTAGATCTAATGAAACCTAGTTATTGATTATTGGTTGTTAGTGTGTTGTTAGTTGTATTGGATGATTGTTTATCTATGTTAGGCTTAAGAAAACTGGCTAACTTCCTATTCGGTAACTTGCTTGAACGTCTTAAGAAACATGAAACAAATGCGTACTAAAGGTTTTTATGGTTGTATTTAATGCACAAGCGAATTCTAGTGATCCCATGTTAGGAGCTTCCTAGCCGGCTCGACGTAGGAGTAAAGTAGGAGTTTGTAGAGTTGGGGAAGTAAGTACGCCACCCCACGAATGGTATTAAGGAATACACCCGTCATCCACGCAACTAATACACACTAATTAACCGGTAAAAGATAGTTAGGGAGTAAGGAAATCTAAGTAAACACATTTCTCTACACATAAGTTTCTCACCACATTTCATTTTTGTTATTTTATTTTATTTGCATTCGTAGTAATTTGGGTTAGTTGACTAGCAACTAATTCCGCCCACTCTATCAAAACCGAGATTTTACTTGCTTTCATAAAATTATAAAAACATAAAAAAGAATCTTCCTCAACCCTTAGACCTAATTAGAGTTGCCTTTCATACCTAACGAACACTATTCCCTGTGGAGAACGATCAATCCCCCGTACTTACCACTACACTATACTACATCGGTCAGGTACACTGCCTGGTGGGGTTGTAAGCCTCTTGAGATCCCTCGAGAGGTAAAACCTGTTGTAAGGTTACAAAACCACGCAATCAAGTTTTTGGCGCCACTGCCGGGGAATAGTTATTGTTTAGGTTGAATTTTTATTTCTATTAGGTCTACTCACTAGATTCCTTTCTAGTGAGATTTTTATTTTATTTTTCTAGGTTTTCTTTAGTCTATCTATTTTCTTCGTGTCCTTGTTCGTAACCATACCATCCGACACCATGGAATATGGTAATATCCTTAACCCACACAACCCACCACCACAACAACCACCACCACCTCCTAGAGCCCGTACTTTAGGAGAGTATTCCCGTCCTAACCACCATGGCTATCGAAACACCATTGAGCTCACTCAAGGAGCCAATATCACACCCTTGCGATCCGACACCATCCGGTTGGTGCAAAGCGGATGCGCATTCCATGGACTTCGTTCTGAAGATCCTAATCAACATCTCAAGGACTTTCTTAAAATCGTTGATTCTATAGACCTTGATGTTGCCACTCGAGAGACGACCCGATTGCGTCTCTTCCAATTCTCTTTGCGGGACCAAGCTAGTCAGTGGCTAGAACGTCAACCCGCAGGATCCATCACCTCTTGGGATGATCTCACCACTCGTTTCCTTGCTCAGTTTTTCCCACCGGGAAGAACTACCAAGCTAAGGAATGATATCTTGATGTTCCAACAACGTCAAGGCGAAACTCTCTACGAGGCATGGACTCGATTCAAGGACTTACTCCAAAAAGTCCCTCACCATGGCATAGAACTTTGGCTCCAAGTCCAAATCTTCTATGACCATATCAATCTCTCCACGAGGCAAACCATTGACCAAGCGGCCGGTGGCAAGCTACGTGATCTAAGTGCGGAACAATCATGGGCTCTCCTAGAGGATCTTGCTCTTTATGACAACGAAAGTTGGAGTGATCCCCGTGATTTGAATAAAACGGTCAAGGCAATATCTTTGCCTTCGAATAATTCAAGCACTTCCGACCGTAGGATCATAGAACTTGAAGACCAAGTCAAGTTTCTCATGAAATCCTACGAGGCTCCTAAACTTTCAAACCAAGTGAACAAAATCACTTCTTCATGTGAATTATGTAGTGGTCCCCACGACACTCGTGATTGCATGGAACTCCCCGAACAAGCTTTTGTGGACTACGCATCATCGCGTACCGACGGAGCGGGAGACAAGTGGTACACTTTCAAACCCGAGCCAAACCCTTACGGTGATACATACAACCCCTCATGGAAAAGTCACCCGAACCTTAGGTGGAAAAAAAACCAAAACTCACAACAAACCAATTCTTCCAACCCACCTAATCGTTTTCAATCAAGCGGTTCCAACTCGAACCGTACTTTCAACAACAATCCTTCTGGCAATGGTAGTACCAATAACTTTGAAGGATTGATGTCTCAATTTATGGCATCTCAAGAAGCTCGTTTAGCCAAGTTTGAAGCCGATTTCAAACAAAAACAAAGCGAGATGACCGATAAGATTGACACCTTGTTGAAAGCCCTCAATGACCGAGAAATGGGAGCACTCCCTAGCAACACGGTCAAGAACCCGAAACTAAACGTCAACGCTATTTCATCGGTTTCGTCCCCTAGTTCTTGTCCACAATATTATTCGGTCAATTCCATGAGCACGTGCTTCAAACAAACCCAAGTCGTTCCAAATGACCAAGAAGTTATGACATCCAAATTGGTCAACAACATAGATGAAACACCTCCCACTCAAAACCTTGACGAAGAATTCAAGGAGCTCCACCTTGAAAGTCCGGTTGTTGATGTGTTGGATGAGAAGAAGCTCAAGTTAGGCGAAAAAGGGACCGCCTTTGTTCAAAACAAGCTACCTAAGAAGTTAGATGATCCAGGCTTATTTGTTCTACCTTGCAAGATCGGTAATTCGGAGGCTTATGACACATTAGCCGATCTTGGATCAAGCCTTAACCTACTTCCGTTACCTCTCTACACCTCTCTAAAACTTGGAAAACTTGAAGAAACCGAGGTGATAATAGGCTTAGCGGATGGAAGTGTTGCTTACCCGGTTGGAGTAGTTAAGGACGTGTTAGTGCACATTGGAAAACTAACCATTTTAGCCGATTTCCACGTCCTTGATATGGTTAGCGACCCTACATGCCCCTTGTTGATAGGTAGAGGATTTTTGGCGACCGCTAGTGCTATGATTGATTGTAAGGAATCCAAGATAGCGGTAGGAGAAGGAGATACTTGGTCAGTCTATGATGTTAAGAAACACGCCTATGATACTAGTGAGGAACCGACACCCCATTGGTTAGAGTTGAATAGGAGACCATCTAGATATGGACCTTGGATTGATAGAGACTTCATAGGACCCCAACGCCCATTTTACCTAGAAGAGGACTTTGTTAACCGAACGCATTCGGTGGAGCAACTCTTGGCTAGGGACACCGAATTGGATCCATTTGAAGACCCTCTAGTTTTTAGAAGGATGATTGATTTCCTAGGAGTTTTGCCAATTAACCTAGGAATGAATAAGTGGATTAGTGAGGAAGATGATCATAAATGGAATTGGGATAAACCACCCAAAGATGGAGATGGGTCATGGCATATTAAGATGACGTTGTATGACCCGGATGGAGAGAAGTTTGAAAAGATATATCGTACTAAGCGAACCAATAGGAAACTTCAATCCAAGCTTAACCCTAAAGACGTCCTTGATGACGAGCTCACTTACATAGGGTAGCGTGACTTTGAGTCTAGCTACAAGACTCGTTAATAAAGAAAAGCGCTTCTTGGGAGGCAACCCAAGCTTTATTTGTTTTATTTGCTTTGTGTGTTTATTTATTTGTTTGTTTGTTTTTATTTGTTTCCGTATGTGTGTTTAATTTCTATTATTATTGATTCATGTTAAAAACTAATTTGTGAAAATGCTTTATGTTGTTTTTAACTTCGTCTTAACTACATATAAAGGTATTTTGCAAAAGATAAGTGTAAGGGAAATCTAAATCGGTTTATTAGAACACAAATTAACATGAATCGTAATAATAATAAATTAGCATACATATTAGTATTTGTTTAAGTCAAATGCTTGTATCGAGTCATAATGATGTTTTGCAGGATTTCCAGGAAGTAAGGTAAAGGTTTTTCCAGAAATTTTCCGGAAACTTAAAATGAAAATTTTTGTCAGGTCATTTCTGACGGCGTCAGGAGTTATAACCTGACGGCGTCAGATTTAATTTCCAGAAATTTTTGAAAGTTTTGTTTTTAGAAAAGTTTTTATTAAAATCTCCAACTTATAATCTCCAGGAATCTGCAAAATTATCATTCCACAAGCATTATATCCTTATATATAGATTTTTCCCGCCGATGTTATGCAGGTTTTCGTGTTTGTTTTCTCAGGTTTAATAGGTTATTTTGGACAAGGAGATGTTTATGGAATCAAGCTTATGGCGATGCATTAGTCATGGAGCTTCAACATTCTCTTTGGAGGAAGATTTAACCGTGTAATTTCATTATCCACCGAGCGAATCAGGGGAGTATTTGATTTCATTCTTTTACTTTTTGCTTTTACATCTTATTATTTGAACATTGGGGACAATGTTCATCTTAAGTGTAAGGGGAGGGTAAAAGTACGATTTTAGAGAATACAATTGCGCTTCATTTTTGTTTGTTTTATGGTAGATGTGTAATAAAACTGAGAGAAATACTTGTTAAGGTAATTTTAGTGCCAAATTTAAAATTTTTTACAACATATAGGAGTGAAACTTTAGTTCTAATGAGCGTCTCATGGATAGGAATTATATGACTAGCACAAAAACCGTACCACTAAAAAATTTTCCACCCCCAAATATGTGAGGTTCGCCCCTAGAATTGGTAGGAAAAGCATTTATGCTATGATGTGTGTACCGGTAGCACTTAGATTCTAGAACTTGCGTTAGGACCATTCCAAGACCACAAGTGAGACTACATTCGTGTAGTTAGATTTACTACATGATAAGAGGCATTAGGATTAACCCATTGTTTTACACCTGTGTTTTTGTTATAATTATTTTGGCTACATTGGTCAAGTAATTCTCCCACACCCTTTGCGTTGTACTCATTTTTAGTACACGATACCCCTAGTACACCCCTCAGAGCCTATCCTTTCGTTTTAACCTTTAAGCATTTTACTTAAAGGAAGAATTTGTTACACCCCACTAAAATGTACACCCAAATCGCCTTAGCCTACCTTGTATGCACTCATTTTTAGTGCATTATTGTTACAACATTTGTTTAAACCCAAGTTAATTATCTAGTTGATTACATGGTTGCTAAGTCGAGTCATATCCTTGTACATATTGTTTTGGGACGATTGGGACTCATGGGTAAAGTACTAGTGTAATGGAGTAATGGGGAAGAACATCATTTATTACCCCCATATGTGCTAAATATTTTAAAAGTACTCCAAGTTTTTCAATTATCTTAATTCGAGTCATTAGATTAGTATTTGTAAAGTTATGTAAAAATTCAAGTGTAAGGGGGATGCAATGCCCCTATGATGTATTATTTTGGATGGTAGGGCAAAAGTGTATGCAAAAAAAAAAAAAAAAAAAAAAAATCGAAAAAATCAAGAAAAATACAAAAAAATGAGAAAAAGAAAAATAGAAAAAACATACGGACTACCATCCCGTTTTATTTTATGTTTATTTTATGTTTTTGTTATTTTATCATTAGCTTAAGATCGAGTCTAGTCTTGGCTTAGCAACATTGTATAGTACATGTAATTGATCAAGATTTTTAACTCGCCACCAGTAAAATATCCTTTATCCAACAACACCGTGTTTTCCTTTTCCCTACACCTTACGTTATAACCCATTTAAAAGCCCTCTTTGATAGTTTATCTTAGGTGCTTACGCCTAGTGGAGGAGGTTTTCGATCCTTTCCCAAGCCTATGGTAATCTATTTGCTATGACAGGTAGTGAGAGATATTTTCCGTTTTCATTTATGAGATTTATTTTGATGACACTTGAGAGATGTGAGTATCTAAACACTACTTGTGAGGTGCTAGTTTATAATCTCCGTGCTTATTATGATTGAAGTGGAACGAATATTTGTTGTAATTACTTTTATGTTAGCATTAAATGACCCCTAACTTGTATTTTGATTAGAATAAAAGCGCATTTGCTTGAGGACAAGCAAATCTCAAGTGTAAGGGTATTTGATGAAGCGAAAAGTGTACCGCTTTTAAGGGGTCATTTAAGCCCGAAATCGTATTTATTTGATCAAATATTGCCCTAAATCGTTCCTTTTGTCATTTTAGGTACTTTTGAGGAGAAATCTGGAAAAGGAGGCATTTTGGACGTTTTTGGAGCATTAAAGTGAAGAAAACGGCAAAGTCTCAAAAATCGGCTAAAAGTTACTCTTGACGGCGTCAGACTTTACTCTGGACGGCGTCATGCCTTGGCAAGAAAAGTTGGACGTGAAATTTACTCATGACGGGCCAGTGAAAATAGCATGTGAATTCTGACGGCGTCACGCTTTAACTTGATCAAGGGCGTCACGTTCATGATCCGACGGCGTCAAGCCTTGATAAGCCAGAATGGATTTTTGAAGAGCTAAAGAGGGACGGCGTCAAGAAGGTCATCCGGGAACCCTAAAAGCGGCGAGGTGACGGCGTCACACTCCATAAGGTGACGCCGTCAGATCCAAAAATCTATATATAGTTTTCTAATTTTTTGTCATTAGAGAGAGCTTAGTGTGTGGAATTTTGGGAGAAAACCCTAAGACGATTTTAGCTACTTTTTCAGGGCTTTTTGCCTTGAGATCTTCCATGTTTCATTGAAAGATAAGTTATCAATTAATCATTCAATATGTCTATGTGTTGTTTGATTCTATCTTATTCTTGTCTTTTGTTTAACATGTTAGGCTAAATTTATCTTGTGTTTGCTTAGATCTAATGAAACCTAGTTATTGATTATTGGTTGTTAGTGTGTTGTTAGTTGTATTGGATGATTGTTTATCTATGTTAGGCTTAAGAAAACTGGCTAACTTCCTATTCGGTAACTTGCTTGAACGTCTTAAGAAACATGAACCAAATGCGTACTAAAGGTTTTTATGGTTGTATTTAATGCACAAGCGAATTCTAGTGATCCCATGTTAGGAGCTTCCTAGCCGGCTCGACATAGGAGTAAAGTAGGAGTTTGTAGAGTTGGGGAAGTAAGTACGCCACCCCACGAATGGTATTAAGGAATACACCCGTCATCCACGCAACTAATACACACTAATTAACCGGTAAAAGATAGTTAGGGAGTAAGGAAATCTAAGTAAACACATTTCTCTACACATAAGTTTCTCACCACATTTCATTTTTGTTATTTTATTTTATTTGCATTCGTAGTAATTTGGGTTAGTTGACTAGCAACTAATTCCGCCCACTCTATCAAAACCGAGATTTTACTTGCTTTCATAAAATTATAAAAACATAAAAAAGAATCTTCCTCAACCCTTAGACCTAATTAGAGTAGCCTTTCATACCTAACGAACACTATTCCCTGTGGAGAATGATCAATCCCCCGTACTTACCACTACACTATACTACATCGGTCAGGTACACTGCCTGGTGGGGTTGTAAGCCTCTTGAGATCCCTCGAGAGGTAAAACCTGTTGTAAGGTTACAAAACCACGCAATCAGTATCCTTGACTTTTATGTATACTTATCCATCCAGCAAGCAGACTTAACATTCGTAGAGCAGACTTAATTTTGGTACTCACCAGAATTAATCTTCAAAGACCAGACTTAACCTGCATACTTAACTAGCAGACTTAATATTCAAAGACCAGACTTAACCATTGTTAACCAGCAGACATTAACCAGGTACCAGACTTAACCAGGTACCAGACTTAACATAACTGCAACCAGAATTAATCACTTAAGAGAATTTCCCGGTACTTAATCTTCAGAATATTTAATTCCTAACAATCCTCCCCTAAACATATGATTCCCTAATCAACATGTTTCTTCTGAATTGAATTTTTGATTGTGAGTATCTTTCAAACACTTCATAGTCAGACCCTTGATCTGAGCTTTCTTTTGTTCTGTGAGATTGAATATCTTTCTCAGTAACTCATCTGCTTTCTGTTCTTTGACTTTAACAATATCAATACACATCTTCAAGCTTCAAACATAGCCTAAAAGATGGTGAAATTTCCTTGGATGGAGGAATTATAAGAGGCAATGGTGCTGTGTATCTTGGATGCTTGTTTCAACAAGTGAATCATCTTTCAGCATGCCTTTGCAAGTGATGAACAAACGTAGTGAACTGAAATTGAAACTTTTCTCCGTTTGACCTAGATAGAACTTTCTCCTTTTGAATGCTACATCCCTTCTGAATATATATAATACTCTAGAATCTTGTTCATGTAGAAGAGATTATCAGCTCTGTTCTTGTCATTTTCAACCTCCATGTCATCATCTTGTATGCTCTTGTCTTCCTCCCTTTCATTGGTTAATCTTCCTTGTTTGGGATTTTATTTCCTCTCCTGGATTGCAAATAACATTTCCTCCCCTGAGATTAGAAGATCTCTCAGCATGTACCAAAATATTTCTTCCCCTGTTTGGAAGATCTCTCACCATCAGCTGATCTACTAAAGAGAACATGTTGTCTCACAATGTTGTACATATTGGCCATCAATTCCTTAAGAGTTTAATTTGCTGCCCTCATCACTTCTAGGTATGTTAACTCCTATGAGAGGTGATTCATGGGGCAATAACTCATAATCCATCATTTGATGGTCTTCTGAGTCAGTTTTATTCCAAAAACATTCTTTTAAGAAACTTTTGCCTCAGCAGTATGTATTTGATTTTATTATGAAAAACCATACTACTTCCAACCATTTTGAAGGGATTAAGTGTATAACAGACACTTAATCAAAATTCCGGTTTAAAGAAACCTCTGGTTGTGTGAGAACCAATGTTTTTCAGTTATAAATAATTGGATGTGTAAAGATAAACCTATTCAAAAGGTTTTCCTGACAGGGTTTCCAGCTCATAGCAATATTTACCTCTAACACAAGTGTAAGATTCACTTTCACTAGCTGTTCTTTCTATCAGATATCCTGAGATTAACAAATTATACTTAAAAGTATAAAATGATAGAACGTGAGTTGTATCAGTTACTTTCTGATCAACTAAATCATCAATTCAATGTGAAATATCATAATCAGGTTTCAAGAAAGAAGTTTTAAGGAGTTTTGAATTCTCAAACTCTTTCTGTCATGAACCTATTATGTTAGCAACTAGTATTATCATTCTGCTGCTCACATATTTCACTTGAAACATCCTTTGTGTTCACATGTTCATACCTAAAATTGTTAGTCTAAAACCAAAAGAACAATGTACAAAGTACTTGTCTCATATTAGAATAAACATATGACTAACTGTATGAATTAACACAATTAAAAGTAATAGCTAGTACCAATTCATAAAGACAACAACACAAACAAAAATTTATATATACAAAAACACATAGATTGAAAATTTTAAGAATTAAGTATTCCAATACTTGCAACCAAGCACTGAAACCTTCCAACATCAAAAGCTTTTGTTAGCAGATCTGCAAAGTTGTGTTCTGAAGCAATTTTAAGAACTTGAATCAACTTTTTCTCATTGCAGTCTCTTATAAAGTGATGTCTAATTTCAATGTGTTTTGTTTTAGAATGTTGCACTGGATTTTTAATTATGCAAATTGTACTACTATTATCAATATGAATGACAGTGTTCATGAAATTGTACCCATAGTCAAGAAGTTGGTTTTGAAGCCATAGGACTTGACCACAGCAACTTGCAACAGCTACATATTCAGCTTCAGTTGTTGAAGTAGCCACCATTGTTTGCTTCTTACACTGCCATGAGATAAGTCTACACCCAAGGAATTGACATCCTCCAGTTGTTGACTTTCTGTCCAAGCTAGCACCAGCATAATCACTATCCGAAAATGCTACCAAGTCAAAAGGTGACTCCCTAGAATACCATAGACCCAACCTAGGTTGACCCTTGAGATATCTAAAAATCCTCTTGACTGCTGTTAAATGAGAAACCTTTGGAGTTACTTGAAATCTTGCACAAACACAAACAGAGAACATGATATCAGGTCTTGATGATGTAAGGTACATCAAAGAACCTATCATAGATCTGTATGTGTGTACATCCACATTTTCTCCATCTACATCTTTAAGAAGTGGCTTCTCAGAGTCCATTGGTGTGCTTGCTATTCTTGAATCAGCAAATTGAAATTTTCTAAGTATCTCTGCAACATATTTATCTTGACTAATAAATATGCCTTCTCTTGATTGTTTAACTTGCAGACCCAAAAAGAATGTAAGTTCCCCCATGGAACTCATCTGAAACTTATCATGCATAAGCTTCTCAAACTCTAAACACATCTCCTTCCTTGTAGATCCAAAGATGATATCATCCACATACACCTGTACTAGCAAAAGATCCTTCTGATGCCTCTTGATGAAAAGTGTCTGATCAATCTTGCCTCTTTGAAATCCATTTTCTTTTAAGTAGGAAGCCAGTGTTTCATACCAAGCTCTTGGTGCCTGATGTAGGCCATATAGAGCTTTTACTACCTTGTACACTTTGTCTTGATTGTCAGGATCAATGAAACCAGGAGGTTGTGAAACATACACCTCTTCTTCAATAGTTCCATATAGAAATGCACTCTTGACATCCATTTGATAAACTGTGAAGCCTAAAAATGAAGCATAAGATAAGAAAAGCCTAATTGCCTCAAGTCTTGCTACTGGAGCAAAAACCTCATCATAGTCTATACCTTCTTGTTGTGTGTACCCTTGGGCTACTAATCTAGCCTTATTCCTAATCACTATACCCCTTTCATCCCTTTTATTCTTGAAAACCCATCTAGTGCCAATTACCTTCTCATTCTTAGGTAAATCAACTAGCACCCATACCTTTTGAATCTTGAACTGAAGAAGCTCCTCTTGCATAACTTCTACCCAGCTTGAATCATATAGGGCTTTAAGAATATTCTTTGGTTCATCTTGTGAGAGAAAACATACAAACAAGCAAGAGTTTGAAAACTCATGCTGTTTTATAGCATAAAGGGCATCAAGAAGCTCTTGTTAGTCTGAAGACATCAGTTGTTGTATTGTCTTCACAGCTGATTGTACATCTCCAATCACATTTTCCAGGGAGTGGACTTTGTGAATCCTTGTGTGTGGAGTAAGTGGAACATGATAGTTTGGTGGGAGATTACTCAAATCCACCTCATCTTCTGTTAATTCTGACTCAGCAGCATTATCAACAGCAGAACTATTTTCTTGTTCCTTTGTTCCATCTTCTTTGTTTTCATCTTCAACACCTTCTTTAGCTTCAACTGAAGAAGATTCACCAATTGTTGAAGTTGATTCCACACTTGTACTTGACCATATTGGCATCACCACATAATCTTGATTTGTCTCCTTTTCTAACCTTGCCTCATCTGTTGCTTGTGAACCTGAAAAATCATTAGTTTCTGCAACAACAGGCACATAGTTCATTGATTTGGTTAGTGTCTCAAGATCAAATAGCCATTTCGGTCCTTGACCTTCTACATTGGATTTTTTCTCTAAAAACTCCACATGCAGGTTTTCCTCTATAATCCTAATTCTTGTGTTGTATACTCTAAATGTTTTACTATTAAGAGAATATCCAACAAAGAATCCTTCATCTGCTTTACCATCAAACTTTCCTAAATGGTCTAAGGTATTCAGAATTGTCACATGACATCCAAAAGGTCTAAGAAATCCTATTGTAGGAGTTCTACCTCTAAATAGTTCATATGATGTCTTATTGTGAGGCTGTACAACTAAAACTCTATTCTAGACATAGCAAGCAGTGTTGACTGCTTTAGCCCAAAAAGTTATAGTTACCTTAGAGTCAGCTAACATAGTTCTAGCAGCTTCTATTAGTGTTCTATTCTTTCTCTCAACAACACCATTCTGTTGTGGAGATCTAGCAACACTAAATTCTCTCCTAATACTTTTTCTTTGCATAAATCATCCATAAATCTATTCTTAATCTCTGTCCCATTATCACATCTAATGACTTTCACTTTCTTGTCTACTTGGTTTTCTATCTGTGTAATGAATGTCTTAAGAATGCTAGAAGTCTCATCCTTAGAACCTAAAAAGAAAACCCATGTAAATCTGCTATAGTCATCAGTTATAACAAGACAATATCTCTTATGCATTATACTACTTACTGAAACAGGTCCAAATAAGTCCATATGAAGCATAAATAATGATTGATTGATAGAGTTAAAAATCTTGGGCTTACAAGTGGCTTTGTGTTGTTTACCTTTTAGACAAGCAATGCATGTTTGATCATTTTCAAATCTTTTTTGAGGTAAACCTCTTACCAAACCATTCTTAACAATTTTATTTATGGTTTCGAAGTTAATATGACCAAGCCTCCTATGCCATTTCATTGATTCATCCAATGTGGCCTTTGCAACAAGACAAGTTAGATTCTTTTTAGGAACAATGTTCTTCATATCAACACTGTACATGTTGCCCTTTCTTGGAATTTTAAGAAGTACTTGACTTTCATCAGGCATCTTAAAATCAGAAGAAAGTACAAGACATTCAGTGTCAGTAAAAAGAACTTTGTTCTTTTTTGTCACACATTTGTGAGACACTAAAAAGATTATACTTAAGCTCTTGTACATAGTACACATCTTCAAAATCTAAATTTCCGGTTTTAATTGTACCTTTACCAGAAATTTTGCCACCAATACCCCCTCCAAAGCTAACATATCCTCCATTAAATGATTGAAAATCTGAAAGATAAGACATGTTGCCTGTCATATGCCTTGAACATCCACTATCTGAGAATCCTTGATCTCCATCATCTGCTGATGAATGTTTCTGCACACAAATAAGAGTATTAGTTTCCTTTGGGGACCCAAGCCATTACTGACTTGGATCTACCTCTTGCATCAATGAAATGTAATCTTTTGAGAATAGTTGATGCAACATTAGATTTAAGAATCCAACATGCTGAGGCCTTAACAGCATTTGCCCTATTTCCCTTAGCAGTAGTATGAACTACATGCTTAGCAACAGAATCTGCTAGCTTTGTAGTTGTCCCCTTTGGTTTCCAAACTTGTTTTTGGACTACTGCTTTTGTTTGAATAGGCCTTTGAATAGTTTTTTGTGCATGTTTATAAGATGTTTTTGCACCTTTAACTGTTTGTTTTGGGTAAACAGTCATATATGGTCTAGCAGAAGGAAAAACTGCTTTTGTAACTGCTCTGGGTTTGGTTCTATTTGAATTAGAGTGAAAGTGAGATTTAGGTGTTTGCCTTTTGTAGTTCACTCTATTGTTTTCATACACAGATACCCATTGGTTGCAGAAAGCTGCAATATGGTCAAAACTACCACATTTGTAACAAGCTTTGTTATAAAAAGCAAAGTCATCACCTAGTTGGTGAGACTTGAGGTTATCTCAACTCCTTTGGTTACCTTTGGGCTTGTTTGTAGTTCTATATTGTTCACAATATCTAACTGGTTGCCTAAGATGTTTAACATTGTTTTTAGGCCTATTATTATCATGTTTGACTATCTTAGGAATACTTGTCCCTGCTTTCTTAACCACTTCAGGTTTAGACATAACATGTTCTTCTTCATCACTAGATGTACAGTCCTCAACTACTATATCATCTAATTTCTTAACAAAGGACAGCTTGTCCTTAGGAAGTGAAGTTTTATTTAAGCTCTCACTTACTTTTTCAACCTTAGAACTCTCAGTAGACTTAGAACCATATTCCATTATTGGTTCTTGAAACTCAGCAAAACCTGTGTGTGCAAGGTCAATACCTGGAGGTGAAGGAACACCTCTGTATGGTGGAGGAATAGACTTGTATCCTACACCAGACTTAGCTTTATTAATTACCTGAGCTTCCCAAATTTTATTAATTCCCTCTGAGGCATGAGCTAAAGCATCTACTGTTATCTTAACATTTTCAGTTTTATTTTTGTGCTTTGCTAGTGATTCATTCAGCACCATAATACATTCATCTTTGAACTCTATGTTTCTTTTTAAGGCATTCATATCATCAATAAACTTAGATTCATTTCCTCTATAGTGTAAGAGTTGTTTTTCTAAAACAGCTAGACCTCTTTTATGATTAGCTAAATTAGCCATATAGTCATATAGCTCTTCTAGTTGATCATCAAATTTCCTTTTAAGGTCTTCATAAGCTTTAAGAGCACAGCATGATTCAGTACATTTTATAATAGAATTTACCTCTAAATCAGAAAATGCCATAGGAGTAGTCTCAGCAACCACCATTGCAGCATTTGTTGGTGCTTCCTCTTCATCATTCATAAAGCTCCAATCATAGCTAACACCATCAATGGCTAGCATAGCCTTTGGCTCTTCTACTTTGACTTCCTTCTTCTTCTCTTTCTTATACCATGTGTTTCTATTATCCTGCTTCCTTGGGTTTCTACACTCTCGAGCACAATGTCCCAGCCTATGACAGTTGAAACACTCTACTTTCTTCTTATCAAACCCATCAGTTTCATTACCATTAATGGTAATCTGCTTACGAGTTTTCTGCCAGAACTTCTTAGCCCTCATGCTAAGTAAAGCAACCTGTCACTTAATATCCATCTCTTCTAAATCATCATCATCCACCTGCTCAAGGTCTTCATGATTTAGAGGAGAACCACTAGTTTGACTAGACATGCATACATAGAATGATGGATCTCCAAGTCCAGCAACATTCTTTTGTGAACTAGTAGAAGGACCACCATATGTAGCAGTAGAAACACCTTCATCTTCATCTACCTCTTCTGACTTACTAACACTAGGAGATGACAAAAGTGCCACATTCCCAGAACTAGTATTGTAGTTTCCAGACTTTTTCATACTTTGTTCAACAATTTTGAAGTTGTTGTACAAATCATTGAGTTTCATGGTTTCAATGTCTGGTTTGTTCATCCAGACAACCACATGAGTATGGAACTCATCAGATAGACTTCTCAAAAACTTCATGTTGAGATCTTCCTTCTCTATCTCAACCCCCAACACAGCTAAGTGACTGACAAGCTTGTGTAATCTAGAGAACAACTTATCAAGTGATTCATTGCTATTTGAACTAAAGTTTTCAAATTGTTGTTTCAGCAATGTCTTCTGTGTTTTCTTGGTAGTTTCATTACCATCAAACCATGCACAAATCTCTTCAAAAAGAGTTTTTGCATCAGGATACTTGCTAAAAGATAGTATCTGCTCACCAGGAATGGTCATAAGCAACAAGTTTCTTGCTTTTTGATCATTTCTCTTCAGTATCCTTTCATCACCGGTAACTGGTCCAGTATTTCTTCTCTTATCTGTTTTGCCTTCAAGAATAACATCTGTATAACCTAGTCTAAAAGAATCACGATTCATTATGATATCCCAAAGAGCATAATCTTGAACCATAAAAAATTGCTCAATCCTTAACCTCCACAACTCAAACTCATTCTGTTTGATCATGGGCAACTTTGCAGCAACATTTGTAGCCTGAGTATCTTGTGCGTCCATTTCTGCTTCTTCTTCTAAATCAAATATGTTAGCCTTGCTTTGATACCACTTCTTAGGATTCGATACACTATAAGGATGTTAGTCCTTTGTAACTTTGTATATATGATATATTGAATTAATATAATTAAGTATGCGGAATCTACTTAACCACACTTAGAAGGTTATTGGTTATTGAAAATGGAAAGTAATGCTTGTGTAATGAACAATTTAACACACGATGTTAGCACCAAACGATTCAATATTATTAAGATAATAATACGAGTGATCTTCACTTATCACTAGGGTTACAACCTTGAATCTTATGTTTCTATGTCTTAAGATATTGTTTGTTTTTGTTCTTGTCTTAACAGTTATGATCTAATTGTTACACACTTAATATCTAAGCTAAGATCTTCTTTTATAGTCCAAGAAGATCTTTACAATATTGTTAAGTCGTGTGTAAGTAACCAAGATACAACATGTATCTTACACATACAACTTGTATACTGATGACACAACAAAAGATATTTTCAATTTTGTATCCTTGACTTTTATGTATACTTATCCATCCAGCAAGCAGACTTAACATACGTAGATCAGACTTAATTTTGGTACTCACCAGAATTAATCTTCAAAGACCAGACTTAACCTGCATACTTAACTAACAAACTTAATATTCAAAGACCAGACTTAACCATTGTTAACCAGCAGACTTAACCAGGTACCAGACTTAACCAGGTACCAGACTTAACATAACTGCAACCAGAATTAATCACTCAAGAGAATTTTCCGGTATTTAATCTTCAGAATATTTAATTCCCAACAAAACCTTTGTGGTAAATTATTTATTGCCAAGTCTTATGTGCCGATAGTGGTTCGCTTCGCATGGTAATTTGCTCCCAGGCGAGACCAGCAATTTAATAATTTACTACATAAATGTTTTAAGCTTTAAATCTTAAAGTTTTTAATTGATTGATGCGACTGTACAAAAATGGTCGAAGAGGCGGACCTAATATTGACAAACTATAAAGTGGATATAAGGAGGCTTGATATTAAATTCTCATCCGAAAGGGGCACGTTTTTAATTAGCCTTTGGGCGGACGTTTTCCCCCCCGCTCACCTGTGCGTCAATATTAGACTTACCAAGTACACCATGAAATGTACGAAGCATCTTAAGGCAATGTTGTAAGTTTCTCAACGCCATCAATTAAAATTTTGTTGATTTAAAGCTGCAAATGAGTAAATGGTTTTTGTAGAAAACATATGATACAAGATGAATGCATGACATCTTGTACATATTTTTTGATTACACATCTAAAATAAAATACCCTTAAAATTTAAGTTATATGCCACCCAATTAATACGGAAACACCTGAGATTACATTCTATCATTGCTAGCAGCCTCAGCTGATGTAATGATTCAAAGAATGGTAATCAAAGGGTAAATTGAGCACTTTCATTGCTAGCAGCCTCAGCTGATGTGATGAAACGGCGTCAATTTACATGTTTCTAAATTGGTTAACTTAATTGAGCACTTTCATCACTAGCAGCCTCAGCTGATGTGATGAAACGGCGTCAATTTACATGTTTCTAAATTGGTTAACTTAATTGAGCACTTTCATCACTAGCAGCCTTAGCTAATGTGATGAAACGACGTCAAGGCATAAAGATTTGGGGATGAAACATGCTTACATTTGCAACTGATGTTGGCAAAATATGTAAGTCCCATGACTCTAGGAATTGCAATTGGATATTGGCAATTGAGTTTAACTCTACCTTATTGAGTACTTTCATTGCTAGCAGCCTCAGCTGATGTAATGAAACGACGTCAATTTGGATCCTAATTTTCAGTGAAAATTAAATGGTGAATGTAGTTTACCATGGGTGTTTAATTTTCTTGAAAAATTAATTATCGAAAGTACTAACTTTTGAACTTTTTTATGCAGAAATGGCCCAACCCGACAACACAAACATGTCTAACATGACTTCTGCTTTCAAAACTATGATTGAAAGAGAAAAGTTGACTGGGACTAAAAATTTCAATGATTGGTACCGTTCTTTGAGGATTACTCTTAGAATGGCCAAAAGATTTGAATATCTTAATAAGCCTCTTCCTACAGCTCCTCCTGCAAACACTCCTAATGAAAATACTTCAAGAGTACAACGAGAGTTATGATAAGCACAATGATGTGGCTTGTCTCATGCTATCGGGGATGGATACTCAGTTGCAAAAGAAATTTGAGAATTATGGTCCGATGGACATGATTGAGGAACTCAAACGCATGTTTGAGAAACCACCAATGGTAGAGTTATATGATCTATTAGATTCTCTGGCCAAGTGCAGGAAGCTGGTAAACCTGTGAGTGCCCGTATATTGGAGATGAAAGGATATCTTGACCAATTGGATGCACTCGGAGTAGGGTACGTGCAAGATGTACAAGTTGGCCTCATCAATCGTTCTCTTAACGAGGACTTTGGTGATTTTGTGCGCAACTTTAATATGCATTGCACGGGGAAGACAATAAGTGATTTGCATGCAATGCTTATTGACTTTGAGAAGGGACTCTCAAAGAAGGCACCTACACCTACTGTAATGGCAGTTCAAGGTGGTAGGATTACTAAGCCCAACAAACCGCGACATGCGAACAAGAAGGGAAAAGGTAAAGCTGACAAAGGAAAACAGGTTGTGATCCATCAGCAGAAGCCTAAGAAGCAGAATCCTCCTGTGAAGAAGGATTATCCCAAGAAGGATACGACTGCTTGTCACCACTGTCACACTCCTGGACATTGGAAGAGGGACTGTCCATTGTTGCTTGAGGAGTGTCGCAAGAATAAAAATGCCAAGGCTGCAAATGGCGCGAGCACTTCAGGTATTTTTATGGTTGAATTATTTTCTTTTCCTCGTAAGCAAAATGCCTGGATATATGATACAGGATGTGGTACTCACATTTGTAATACATCGCAGGGGCTTAGAGGAGCAAAGAAGCTGAACTATGGGGAATGCTACTTGTACGTGGGCAATGGCATACGTGCAGCAGTTGAAGCCATAGGGACATTTGATTTAGTTTTACCTTCAGGGTTAATTCTAGTATTGAACAATTGTCATTATGCACCCTCCATTGTTAGGGGTGTTGTTTCAGTTTCTTTATTGTTGGATAATGGTTTTGATCACACATTTAATAATAATGGAATTTCGGTTTCTTTAAATTCTGTTTTTTACTTTAATGCAATTCCATTAAATGGTGTGTTTGAAATAGACATGGAAAATCATGTATCCAATGGAAATAATTCTGTGTATAGCATTGGCAATAAGAGAATCAAGTCTAACTTGGATTCGTCTTATCTTTGGCACTGTCGTCTTGATCATATAGGCAAGAAACGCATGGAAAAGCTGCAACATGATGGGCTTTTGCAAAATATCAATGATGATTCAGTTGATAAATGCGAATCTTGCATATCTGAGAAGATGACGAAGAAACCTTTTCATAGCAATATGGAAAAGGCGTCAGATCTACTTGGATTGATACACACTGATGTGTGTGGTCCACTTAGACATGTGTCAAACGCGGTGCTACCTACTTCCTAACCTTTACGGATGACTATAGTCGTTATGGTTGTGTTTATTTACTTAAACATAAACATGAAGTCTTTGAGACATTCAAGGTTTTTAAAAGTGAAGTAGAATTACAACTCGGTAAGAAGATTAAGGCTCTTCGATCCGATCGTGGTGGTGAATATTTAAGCCAAGAGTTTAAAGATTATCTAGCTGAGTGTGGCATTGTCCAGCAACTCACATCTCCTTATACTCGACAGCAAAATGGTGTATCTGAAAGGAGAAATCGTACATTGCTTGATATGGTACGATCTATGTTTAATCTAACAACTCTTCCCTTATCCTTTTGGGACTATGCTCTTGAAAGTGCTGTTCGCATATTGAATATGGTTCCAACAAAGAAGGTTGATAAGACTCCATATGAATTATGGACTGGAAAGGCTCCCAACTTGTCTTACTTAAAGGTCTGGGGTTGTGAGCTGTTTGTTAAACGTGACTCACCAGATAAACTCCAACAAAGATCTGTTAAGTGTATCTTCATAGGATACCCTAAGGAAACAAGGGGTTAATACTTTTACTTCCCACCTGAGAATAAAGTCATTGTGGCTAGGTATGGTGAATTCCTTGAGGAGAATCTAATATCTCAAGAATTCAGTGGGAGGGTATATGATCTTGAAAGTGATCAAGAAGATACGTCACCTTCTGAGAACACTAGCACACTTCCTGTGGAACCTGAAAGTTTAGGTCCTCCACCTGAAGTTGAAGTGGTTCCCATTCGCAGATCCTCAAGATCTGTAAAAGCTCCTGAACGTCTATGTTTAAACGTAGAGTGCGAGGAAACTATACTAGGGGATCTTGATGAACCTACTAGTTATAGGGCTGCCATTAATAGTCCTGAGAAGGATAAATGGCACGTTGCAATGATTGGGGAAATGCAATCCATGAGAGACAATGAAGTCTGGATTGAAGTAGACCTTCCTCCTAATGCTAAGGTTGTTGGGAGTAAGTAGCTCTTCAAAAAGAAAACGAACATGGATGGCAACGTACACACCTACAAAGCTCGTTTGGTGGCTAAGGCCGGGCTTCACCCAAACATATGGTGTTGACTATGAGGAGACCTTTTCTCTTGTAGCCGACATTACAGCTATTAGGATTTTTATAGCCATAGTTGCACACTATGACTATGAGATTTGGCAGATGGATGTCAAAACCGCCTTCTTGAATGGTCGCCCAGATGAAGATATCTATATGGCGCAGCCTGAGGGGTTTGTGAATCCAAAATTCCCTAACCGTGTATGCAAGCTTCAAAGATCCATTTATGGATTGAAGCAGGCATCACGTCAATGGAATAAAAGATTTGAGAGTAAATTGCAAAAATCATCCTTGTGGTTTGGTCAAATTACACGTTTGGTCCCTGTAATTCATTAAGTGCAAAAATGGTTCGGATTTGGCACTGTTTCATTCACTTTTGGTCCTACAACATTGAACCACAAGGATGAAACGTTCAATTTGGCCAAACCACAAGGACGATTTCTACAATGTTGAAGGACCAAAAGTGAATGAAACAGTGCCAAATCCGGACCATTTTTGCACTTAATGAATTACAGGGACCAAACGTGTAATTTGACCAAACCACAAGGATGATTTTTGTAATTTACTCAAGATTTGATGAGGAAATCAAAAGATTTGGATTTACTCAAAATCTTGATGAGCCGTGTGTATACCACAAAGCTAGTCGGAGTGATGTTATTTTCCTAGTTCTATATGTTGATGACATATTGATCATGGGTAAAAACATTCCAAGTTTACATGAGGTGAAAGCCTATCTTGGGAAGTGTTTTTCCATGAAAGATCTAGGAGAAGCAGCATACATTCTAGGAATCAAGATCTATCGAGACAGATCTAGGCGGTTGATTGGTTTAAGCCAAAGTGCTTACATTGACAAGATATTGAAGATATTCAATATGCAAAATTCCAAGAAAGGATTTTTGCCAATGCAAGTGGAACATGGCTTGCGTAGCAAAGCTTGTGCTTCAACACCTGAAGAGGTGAATCGCATGAAGAGAATCCCTTATGCTTCGGCTATGGAATTGATTATGTATGCGGTACGATTCACAAGGCCCGATGTGGCATTTGCTCAAAACATTACCAGTCGTTATCAGCAAAATCCAGGTGAACTCCACTGGACTGCTGTGAAACATATTCTCAAGTAGTTAAGATCTACGAGAGATATGTTTATAGTGTACGGGGGAAATCCAGAAGCAGAACTGTGTGTTACAGGTTACTGCGATGCATCATGGAAGTGTGATAAAGACGATACGAAGTCGCAGACGGGATATGTCTTTGTCATCAATGGAGGTGCTGTGGATTGGAAGAGCAAGAAGCAGAGTACTTTGGCGATGTCTGCAACAGAAAGTGAGTATATTGCTGCCTCAGAAGCCGCAATGGAAGCAGTCTGGATTAGGAAATTCGTTTCGGGGCTTGGAGTTATGCCCTCAATCGAAAGACCTATAAAAATGTATTGTGACAACTCAGCCGCAATTACATTTGCCAATGAGCCTGGAGATAGGCGAGATCGAATTACTCAAAGTTCACACAGATGACAACTTAGCAGATCCATTAACGAAAGCTCTACCTGGTGGAAAGCTTAAAGAACTTTCAGAGGGTATGGGACTTCGTTTAGCTGATAGTTTCATGCATATCTGTGATTAGTATTTGGATAATGGGATGTTGTAAAACAGTTATTATTTTAATGAAATAAAGTACGGTGTTATGTTTATTTATCATTATCTTAATAATATATCCTATATTTGCATGTTTATATCCGTGAATATATGTATATATTCTAAATTGTCCGTTGTCGATTAATGATTTGGGAATATCATTTAATAAAGACAAATGTGAGAATTGGTAGAATGTACTGTAAGGTTGAGATGCCAATATCACATGATATTCCAATATCACATGATATTCAAGGATTTGAATATAGGACTTATCCCGACTTCATGAGTTTACTTTATGGATCTTGTCATTAAGTAAATCATGTATATATTTATCCTCAGACTTGAGATACCAGATAATCGATTATACATGTAGTGCATTTCTGTGACTCAATTTAACGCTATACGTAACTGGTAGCTATACGGATTGTTTTCGAAAGTGTTGCAAAGTGTATGAGTTATGCTCGTAGTCAAAATGGGATTTGTTCCTTCAAATTTAATTTGAAGTTTAATACTGCTGGGCCCCTTATGGGATTAATAAGTTGTTTGTGTGGCCACACCCATGATCTCCCCTGACTAGTTCAGAAGATATGGTAATCTTATTGAATCATAAACAACGAGAAACATAATTATTAATAAAGAACGACTTAGATCCATATCTTTATTAATGTAGTATTAGAAACAAAAGGATAAGTATGATGATTAAAATCATCAAGTGGTTTTTTCCAGGAGACCACACACCCGAGTTGTTCTAGGGGCATTGGCGTGTTGCTAGACGCTAACCAATGTCATTACACTTTTAATAGATTTCCAAGTGGGAGCTGTTAGAGTTAAATGGAAAAATATTAACGTGTATGTCTAGATTCGAACACGGGACCGAGGGATTGCACACTTTACGTATGATGGTCAAGTAAATAATTAATATGTATTATTATTGTATATATTAATTATTTGGACAAGAAATGATACATAACGGACGTTATGTAAACTAACGGTGTTGACTAACGACCGTTAGGGAATAGTTAAAGGACTATTAGTGAAATTGGGACATGGAAGAATCTAGAATGCTTGGAGAACACACTTTGGCCGATCGGCCTAAGGGATTGGTTAACCGTAGTCGGTTTTCTTTTTCTCCAAGATTCCCAAACACTATAAATACACATCAAGGGTTGTTAGTTATGTTACCTTGTGCACTTGCTATAACCCTAAGTGTGTTTTTCTTCTCCTTTAAAAGCCTAAACCGATCGGCCACAATTTAATTGTGTCGATCCTTACTTTTTGTGTAGCAAAAAATATTGTTTGGTTTTACGTGTCTAATCACTAGCATCATTGCTTGATCGGTTATAGTACGTGTGTAGAAGAGTTCGGTAATTACTCACTATAGTAATTCTTGGATTGTGGAACAAAACGGTAAGGGGTTCCACGTTAATCCATCTTTGTTGATCTTGTGATTAGAAGAGAAGAATCGATCCTTGTTCTTGCTAGGATCTCGAGGTAATTCTAATTTACTTTTATGTAATTCATTATACGTGTTAAATACGATCTTGCTTCCGCTATTACTCTTGATGTGTTTATTTTAATTACATGTTGATCATGCTAGTTAAATTCCAACATTTTCTACAAAAATCTTCATATGTTACTATAAATAATGGGTGTTTAGGTACTCAAGGTAATGCACTTGAGTGTTCATGACAAGATTTAATCAAAAAGCAACTTTAAAAGCCATAAAGCAACCACCTATGATTGGTCAATTATGTCCAAATTTTTAATAGCCAAAATCGACCATCCCATTTAATCTCAATGACTTTTTGTGCTAAAATAAAAATATAATGATTTATTCCTATGTCTCAGGGTCATTTTTCTGAAACCCACGCGTCCTAAATCATCCCGATGAATTTTTGAGAAAATGTCTACCGTGATGTTTCCAGTTTTGCATGTCGGTCTTGTAAGGCCAAAAACCCTTAGATGTTGTCATTTATACTATCTGGACCTTTGAAATTAAATGTAGCCAAGACAAAAATAAAACTTATCCAATTGGATTCATGTCCATTGGACCTGTAGATCAAAAGATCTACTCATTTTTGTAGGCATAACTGGATGCTGAAACTTTCTGCATTGAGTCTCATAGGTAAATTAGTCATTTTACTTTAGTTTTTAAATTCTCAGTAAAGTGAGGCCATGATTTTTGAAATGTACAGAGTCATACCTTTCCAATAATTCTCGCCTAGGTGTTGGAGTGACATAAAGTCTCTCATGTTCGGAGCATTCTTGACAATAATTCTCGCCATGTCGGTGGAGTGACAAAAATTCTCGCCTAGGTGGTGGAGTCACATAAAGTCTCCCATGTTCGGAGCAGTTCAAAGTCTCCCTTGTTCTGAGCAGTCTTGATTTATTATATACATGGTGCTTATATTGTGAACTAATAAGACAATGTGTGCTTGAACATAAAATGTACAATCTTCAATGCAATGGTTTGTTAGACCATGATTACAAGTCTTGTATGGGTAGGACATGTAATTGAATGGTTTGACATTACCTTTGCAATGTGGACCTTTTCTCTAAGACTTTGGACTTACTTTTGTTATGGAGATGTATGTCAACTCATATGTTAAAAGTCTTGTATGGGCGGGACTTGCAACAAGACGAGTTGACAGGATGTTTTCCCTGAAAACTTTCTCTAAAGTTAAAGATTTTCTTATTATACAAAACATGTGTACTCACCAACTGTTTTCATAGTTGACCCATTTTCTCAGGCATTTCAGGTGACCGTCAGTAAGCATTTTCATAAAGGCACTACGAAATGAAGTTATCACAACTTATTACCTTTTTCATTAAGTTGTCAAGACAATATCTTTTGAAATCTCAAACTTTTGTTTAATTGCCGATGTCGGCCGAAACAATGTTGTAATGTTGTACATTTGGATTAATTAATGATGGCATGTTATATTATCGTGTGCTTATGCCCTTACTCGTTCCATCCCGTGTTTCCGTTTTAGCTAATCCTGAGGGGTAGAAGGCGAAGCGTAAAAAAGATCATTGATTTGACTGGTATTCCTTCCAAAAGCACAACAATTCAGATACCACAAAGTGAATCAACTCAAGCTGATAAGAGCATTTCACTTATCTTCTATAGAAAGTTCCCGCCTATTTCTTTCAGAGACTTAGATTTTGTCTTTAGATATCCAAGTTCAGAATGTCTTAGATTTGTTAAGGAGATGAGTTGATCAATGGGAGTCAGTAAGTTATTGTCATGACTCACTGACTCCATCATCTTCTTTTATGTTCAGGGCTTCACTTGTTGCGTTCCTCCTTAGGTAACCATGATCTCCTTTTGTATCTCTCTTGTACACGACACATAAACACACATGAAAACCAAAAATGAGACTTGGAACGTGTAAAACCTAATTGTTATAATCAATATAATCATCTTATGATTTTGTTTGTCTCGTTAAAATATGAATAAGAAGGTTATGCCACATGAAATCATGAAAACATTGTTAACTTGTGTGTCGAATTCTTGGTTCTTGTCTTTTTCAAATAAGCCTTAATCAAGCCCTAAACCATACTCATGAATCCCTAATAAGATCATTGGAGACATATTTAATATGTATTAAAATCTGGAAAACCCAATGGAATTAATGGGAGTCGATTAGGGTTAAAAGGGTTTAGGGATTTGTTGTGATTTTATGTGTATAAGCTGTCTAGAAAGTGGGTCGGGTTCAAGGGAGTCTAAATTGATGATACCAACATGTTTTTATATGATTTTTGAGTCTAAAACTGAGTTCGTGAAGTGTACTATATAAATATCAAATTTCGTGGTCATTGGAGGTTGGGAAGGCCGTCTTTTATTTTTTAAAAGATTAAGTGTCAAATCTGTATTTTGGGTAATTTTAACAGGTGAATATTCAATATGTTAGCTAGTTACTGGAATTTTTGTGGATTTTTCTGAAAGGTCTAGATATGTTTTATAAATATAAACTTTTCGAGTATACCATCAAGTCACTTTCTGGGACAGGTTTGAAACATAATTTTTGTTTGGGTACTTGAACTAATTGATAAAATCTGTAAAAATTATAGGAAGTACTAGACATATATAGGTATCACTGGTAAAATTGGTAGAACCTTAGGAGATTATTTGATGTGTCATTAAAATCATAAGAAACGGAACAAGATTCACATGTGGAACACTAAACCTATTAATAAGTAACTTTGAGTAATAAAATCCGTTATGACATTAAATGAACACATAAGTAGTATATTATATTAATTCGTGTAGATCCGGTGAAGAAGGAGTGACTCTTGTTCCTTGTGTTCTTTCATTGTTTGCTTTCATTTCCTTAAGGTACAGATATTCTATCCTTTATCAGCAAGGATTTCCCTCATGACTTGATTCCTTGACTTTTGTTATTTTGATATCATGATCCATATCACATTCATTGCTTTGACATTCGTTTGAAATTGCCATATGATGCTATTATTATTCCATTTAGATATTTCCTTGTTTGGACAATCTATGATTGTTCTCCATTGTTTATTTATATCATTTGACCTATTCTATTGCCAAAGGTACTAACTAGCCATGGAGGTACATGGCCATGTCATTGAGGCACCAATGACATGACGCTATCTGTGGAGATGTGTTTTTGTCCACGTCGTTCCTATTTGTTTATTGCGCACTTGGCCATTTTGATACGCATGTATACTTGTCAGAGTACAGGTGTATATTGTGTATAACTTTATTTTTGCAGGGGAGCGTATGGATGCATCCTAGGTACTCAGTTCAGGTTTGATATATGTGTGTGCCATACACTTTTGGGATATCATTACTCCATTTGCTATGAATATGTATATATATATATATATATATATATATGTTTGATTGTTTTGGTCTATTCATGTATCATGCTTAGACACTTGGGCAATTCCTTTATTATTCCTTTATTATTCCTTGATTATTCCTTAACTTCATATTCATTATGTATGTGTATATATATATATATATATATATATATATATATATATATATATATATATATATATATATATATATATATATATATATATATATATATATATACATATATATATGTTTGATTGTTTTGGTCTATTCATGTATCATGCTTAGACACTTGGGCAATTCCTTTATTATTCCTTGATTATTCCTTAACTTCATATTCATTCCTTATTTCATATAACAACTTGTTCAGCAGGTTCTCATGGATTCCTTCACTTACCTTTTCATTTTGCATTTTTAACTATTATTGTTTTATATCTGTTCATTGAGCTTTTTAAGCTCAGCCGCATTTCTTTTCCTGCGGCAGGTTTTAAAAGGGAAACTGGGATTTGAGTGAAGAGTGCTTAGGTGCTCATAGTGGACCACCCTGTAGATAGCATCCCATGGATTAGAGTTGGACATTGAGTTTATCTGTTTCTTAGATTTGGCTTTAGAATTGTATTTCATTTAGAAGTCACCATGTTTTGACTTATTATTTCTTGAGAATACCTTTGTAACCATTTTTTATTTCCGCTTGCGTTTATATGTTCTAATTGACACCATAATGTGACATTCTGACCCTTCTCGGGTTGGGGTGTTACAGATAGTCTATTTAATTCTAGCTGACACTTTTTTCCTCAAAATATGAACATCAAGCTCAAAATGCTTTGTTTTTTCATGGAAAGTAGGATATGCAGCAATTTGAATGGCAGAGCTGTTATCGCAAAATGAGTCAACTGGATACAAACCAGTTATACCAAGACTATGCAATATATTTCCCAACCAAATAACTCCACAAGTAGTAGATGTCAAGCTTCTATACTCAACCTCAGATGAACTTTTAGACAATGTGGCTTGTTTCTTACTTTTCCAAGACACTAAAGAATGTCCCAAGAAAATACAAAAACTAGTAACAGACTTCCTGGTTTTAGGACACTTTGCCCAATCAGCGTCTGCGTATGCCCTTAATTTCAAATATGAAACTTTGTTAAACTGAATTCCAGATCCAGGTGACTATTTCAAATATCTTAAAACTATAAGTGCAGCTTTAAAATGTGACTATAAAGGACAATGCATATGCTGACTCAAGCAATGCACAACATAACTAATATCAGGCCTGGTATTAGTCAAGTATATAAGTTTTCCCACAAGTTTTTTATAGCTAGTAAAATTAACCAACTTCTTTATTTTTTCAGATTCCACAAAGTTTAAAACAATATGTTAAGGAAAAGGAGTCTCAACAGGTTTAGCTGCCAAAAGACCATATTCATGTAACAGTTAAGGCAATATTTCCTTTGAGACATACATAATCCTTTTTCATTTTCCAAGACATGAATCCCAATAAAATATTTCAAAACCCGTAAATATTTTATCAAAAACTTTGTACTTAAAAACTTTTTAAACTCACTGATTTCATCTTCATTAATGTCGATGACAATGTCATCTACATAAACAAGCAATGCAACAAACACGTAATCCTTTTGCTTCACATACAGAGAATAGTCACACTTACTCTGCTCAAAACTATGCTCATCCAAGTCAGTGGTAAGCATAACATTCCACTATCTTGGGGCTTGCTTGAAGCCATACAAAGATTTATTTAATTTCCATACTCTAGACTTATCAACATTTTCATAACCGTGAGACAAAGTCATATAAACATCTTCAAACAAATCACCATACAAGAAAGCATTATTAACATCTACCTGATATAAAGGCCAACACTTATTAATAGAAATAATAATCAAACATCTCACAATAACCATTTTAACCACATGACTAAATGTCTCATCATAATCAAAACCTTCCCTTGACTAAAACCTTTAGCCACTAATCTGGTTTTATATCTTTCCACTTTACCATTTGTTTTGTATTTTATTTTAAAAGTCCATTTACAGATAATAAGTTTTCTGTCAACAGGTAAATCACAATTAGTCAAAGTATTATTTCTGTTTAAAGCCTCAATCTCATTATTCATAACCTCAATCCAATTAGAATTAGATAATGCATCTTTAAAGCAAGTAGGTTGAACAGATTTGTTCAAAGTAGTGGCAAAACACATATTGGAACCATTCAAGTCAGCATAACTGACATACTTTCAATACCTTATCTAACATTTAAACCAACAATATAATCATTCAATTTAGCAGGCAGTTTTGACTGTCTACTAGACCTTCTTATACCAGGAGTCCACACTTCATAATCATATGTATTCCTTGACTGAGTTGGTAAAGAACCATTTTGATTTTGTTGAAATAGATTGCCCTCAGATGAGCTTTGATCACCAAAATGGGTTGCAGTGGTTCCGTCTTGGTACTGTAATAATGCAGTATCTGATGGTGTAATATCAGAAGTACCAAGCCTAGAGAATGAACCACTGTCATCCTCAAATGATGAAGCTCTCCCTTCATCATTGGGGCTTTGAGACATTTGGTTATCAAAAAATTCCAAGTGATCAGTTTCATTTACCCTCTCTGCATCTACTAAACCACATTTTTTCATTTTAAAAGGATATACAGTTTCAATAAATCTAACATCTCTTGAGTAAAAAACATTCCCGCTATCCAGACTTAACAATTTACAAGCTTTTTTAATAGTTGAATACCCAATCAAAACTCATTTCTCAGATTTAAAAGACAGTTTATCATGATTACTAAGAATAGTTGAAAACTACATACATCCAAAACATCTCAAATGGGAAAGATTATGTTTCTTTTTATGACTCATAAGGAGAGTTACTACTTAGGACAGATGAAGGCAGCCTGTTTATAAGATAGACAACAGTCATAATATAATCAGACCAAAAACACAAAGGAATTCCTCTATGAAGAATAAGACTCCTTGCTACATTGAGCAAGTGTCTATGTTTCCTTTCAGCAATCCCATTTTGCTGAGGAGTATGAGAACAAGTACATTTAGGAAGTTTGGTCAAAGCATTAAATTCTCTCCAAAGAGAGTTAAGTCTATGATAATAATCTGCAACAAAACTACCACCTTGTTTTATAGAATTCATCATTTGCAACACATTATATAACAGGACCATCAACTTTATCATATGTTTCTTCTAACTCTTTTCAAACAGATGCAACATTCACAGAATAAACAAGACCCATATAAACATCTCGAGACACAAAATTCATGATCCATGTTAAAACAACAACATTACATCTTTCCCATTGAGCAGTCAACACATCACTAGCAGCAAAAGACTCTCTTAAACAAGATCCATCAACTAAATTAAACTTGTTCCTAGTTTTTAAAGCAAGTCTCATAGCACCAGACCAAGTGTTGAGTCAAAATTTAACCTAATTGTCCCTGAAAACTATTTGAACATAAAATAGCTAGCCTAATTCACTCACTACTTACTCACTGAAGAATCAGAGAGTAATTACCTCTCGGATGACTAAACTGAAGAATCAGTGAGTAGTCCACTCTCTGATGACTATCAGAGAGTAACTCACTCTCTGATGAGTGATGACCATCAGAGAGTATGTAACTTACTGAATACTTAGTAAGTGTGTAACCCACTGATAAAGAAATCAGTGAGTGTTGTATAAAGCTCACTAAATAGACAAGCTTCAGGGATGTCGAAAATCAACTGAAGAAACACTTTATAAGCTAATGCGGTGTCAGTTAGTAAAGTACAAGGAGCTACAAACAACAACAGGTTCACTGAGATCTAACAAATGTCTCTCTAACTCTGAAGACCTATCTTTGAAAAACAAATATAAAATATGGGCGGGAACTTTCTTGGGAAGACAAAGCTGAAAGCAAGTATAAGAAAGTAAATCAAATACAAGGATTTAGTATAAAGGTAGGAATAGTTGGCAACACTATTCCTAAAGCATGGTTGTTGCTTTTCCAAGAAGGGAAGAAGTACTTCTCCACTAGATGTGCGACACATGTCAACAACCATCACATGTCCCCTTGTATTTCCACCTATATAAGAAATTTTGTAATATAGATAGGTAGAGATCTTAAACAAACACATAAAATAATACAAAGTATTATAGTTGATATGATACTCCTCTCCCATGAACGATTAAAGTAAAGCTAGCTGCTTCTGTTGTTCATAAAAGGGAGAGTTTCATTTGTCATCAACCAGGATAGTGTTCCACAAACTATTCTTTGGAAATTTTTGATTAATTTCTAATAAGATTTATAACCGTTGAAAAGTACAAATTATGTTATTAGTTGTCAACGTGATCTTGAGTAAATCTTGTTCTTATTGTTTATAGTTATTCATGATTTACTCAAATCTTTTAGGACCAACAAGTGGTATCATAGCAGGTGAGTTTCTCTTAATCCAAATCCGTTTTGAATGACTACTAATAACTCTTAAAAAAAAATCAAAAAATTGGGTACCATTTTGCGGACTCAAGTAAAAAAGCTTGAGGAAAAATGGTCCCAATAAATTTGTTGTGTGTAAATTAAAAAAAAACAAACAAACAAACATGAACTTCGCCAAAATTAAATCAAAGTGGGTTTTCTTCAAAACTTCCTACTCGCATTGCAAGTTTTGAGGGGGAGAAACACTTTGATAAACACATTTTAAATGACCAGTTCATACATCGAAAACACACAAACAAAACCCTCCACAAAACCCCACACAAATATACCCCTCCACAAAAAAAAAAAACTATGCTCGAAATCCTCACCAAAAACCTCCACAAAAATCCTCAAATAAAAAACCCCCTCACCAGACCCTCTAAAATGGGAAGAATGAGACTTATGACACAAAAAGTAGTCACCAAAAATGAGAGGAAGGAGGAAGGAGACTTAGTGACCCAAAAAAGTGGTCACTAAAAGAAGTCACCAATAATGGGAGGAAGGAGACTTAGTAACAAAAAAAATAGTCACTAAAAGAAGTCACAAAAAATGGGAGGAAGGAGAAATATGCATCACAGAGTAGATGATATGAGAGGAAGGAGAAATATGCATCACGGAGTAGATGCATATTGTGGGAGGAAGGAGCATCAGGTTGAGGATGAGATGTATAATGTACATTAGGGAATCACTACACACACGATGGTAGTCCCTGAACATAAAGATTTAAAGGCCCCTGAACCTGAAATGTCCCTTTACATGAAGTCTGAACAAAGTTCAGCAACCTCTACAACAAAGAATCATGCTTTATTTATTTATGTATTTATTCTTTGTTGTAATTCAGAATATAAGAAGAAGCCGTTATGCTTACTTACTTCTGATTAATTAGGCTATTTGTATATTAAAATATGGAGAGATTGTTGGGTCAAAATTTAACCCAATTGTCCCTAACAAGTATTTGAACATAAAGTAGCCTAATTCACTTACTACTCACTCACTGAAGAATCAGAGAGTAATTAACTCTCTATTGACTAAACTAAAGAATCAGTGAGTACTCCACTCTCTAATGACTATCAGAGAGTAACTCACTCTCTGATGACCATCAGAGAGTATGTAACTCACTGAAGACTCAGTGAGTTTGTAACTCACTGTAAAGAAATCAATGACTGTTGTATAAAGCACAATCAACAAACAAGCTTTAGGGACGTCGAAGACCAACTGAAGAAACACTTTATAAGCTGATGCGGTGTCAGTGAGTAAATTACAAGGAGCTACAAACAACACCAGGGTCACTAAGATCTGACAAATGTCTCTCTGACTCTGAAGACCTATCTCTGATAAACAAATGTGAAATATGTGTAGGAACTTTCTGATACAAACCGACTCGATATTGAGGAAAAAGAACAATAAAGATAGAGTAATCGACGTTCAAGAGGTCGAATAAGCTCTTCCAATTGACACAAAATCAATAAACCATAATATTATTCAACATAATAAACATTATAACCCTAATACCTATATATATAAGAAAATATACCATAGACTTAACTTGGTCCTAAGAAAATATAATAAAAGGAAACTAAATAAACTAATTAATTAATAAATAATAATAATAATAATAATAATAATAATAATAATAATAATAATAATAATAATAATAATAATAATAATAATAATAATAATAACAACAATAATAATAATAATAATAGAAAGTAGGCTCCTATGGGGTTCCTTTCGGAGGTTGGGAAGGAGCTACGGCCTGCAGACTTGTTATTATTTAATTGGCTTCAAGGTAAAGATGCATGCTTGGATGTGACTGGCATCTCTCCATTTGCTGGTAGTGGGGCGACTTCATGGGCTCCTGTGGTAGCCTTGCACAATGCTGTGGAGAAGAAAAATAGAAAGTATGCATCCAAATGTGAGGACAATGGATACTAGTTCATACCTTTTGCCTTTTCCACGTTCGGGGAATTCGATACGGAGACTTTGAACACACTGTCACGTATTAATTCTATTGTCAATAGTCACTCAAATAATGCTAAAAGTGGCGTTTTTATCTTTCATAGAGTTAGTTTTTGTATTCAGAAAGGAGTGGGAGCTCAACTTGTGTCTAGACTCCCATCCAACTTTATGTAAAATTTATCATGTTTAATGAAAATCTTATTATTAATAAAAAAAAATAAATAAAAATTGATGTTTTATACTTTTATGAATTAAGCTACCACTAATTAATCATTAATTACCTACTAGATCTAGAGAGAGAAAGCTAGAGAGAGAAAGCTAGAGAGAGAGGAAGATGATTTCAAAGAAAGAGATGGAAGGGAGATGATTTCACACACTTAATGATAAAAACTTCTTAATTCATCAACCAACAACCCTCTCCCTTGGATGGGAGGGGTATTTATAGTTTTACATGAGGAATGGGCTACTAGCCCAACTTACTTAACATAATACATAATTAACAATAACAAATGATAAAATGACACAGCCCATGGGCCTTCTACACGGGCTGGGCCTAATAATAAACCTAAAGGCCTAAGCAACCTAATACAAATGATCAATATTTGAAATATTACAAAACGTGTTCCCAACAATCTCCCCTTAAGTATTGGTCATCAAGGTTGCATGACGTCGTCTTTGCTTCTTTGGCTTTGACGTCTTCATAATCTTTGTTCTTTGTTCTTGAAAGTGATGTGATATGATATGGTGGTGGTCTGCCGTATTCCAACGATCTTTTGATTCTGGTGTCTTCATGTCCTCTCCATCATGTTCATATGACTTGTGACTTTCGTTCTTCAACTTGTTCTCACTTCTTCAATCTTTAACATATGAAAGGTTGTAGCGCTTGAACTTAGACTTTTCTTAAACATATACTGAACTTTTGATGATTCTGAGTCTTGGTGAGAACTAATCTTCAGGACATGAACATGATGGAGTCTTGGTGATGGTTGAATTCCAGGTCTCCAAGCTCCTCAGCAGCAGCAGCAGCAACACGAACCAACCGACACTTACAGGCTCAGACTTCGAGATCGTCAACAGCATAGTGTGAAGACTTTCTCTAATCCTTGCCCAGGCCGTTCTGAACCGGATACCCCCGAGAGGGCTTATACGGACACACCAAAGTGCACCCACGATTCAGTGAGTCGCTGGAGATCACCCCATGACTGTAGACCGTTTGGGACAAAACACTAAGCGTAACCCACAAGGAGTTACCGAAGTGACCTGCTGTCAGAGTTGTTTGATGTTGCTCTGGCAGGATTTCCATTCAATCATTGATAATCACAATTGTGACTTTTCTCATGAATGTTCTCGGCAGATTGCTAAGATCTGCGAAGGACACTTTCTTAATTTTACATCTGCTGCCCATGATGTAGAACAGCAGAGTAATACTAAGTGTACCTAAGAGATCTTTTTAATGAATCTCATGGCTCTAGACTCAATTAGTGCACATTTGTTTGGTCGTCGGAGGCGTGGAGCAGATTGCCTCCTTTTCAATATCAACACTCTCGGAATGAGAGGTCGATAGATTATGAAGGGTTCTCCGTGTGAATGAAACAAATGTCTTTTGAAAGACACTTGAGTAGCTAAGAAGGTTTAGTGCAGTGCGTCACTGGGTCCATGACGACTTTGATCTTCAATACCGGTGATTCTTGATCAACCAGTAGATTATGTATTGAACCCGGTGTCTGCCCTAAGGTTGAACAAATGGAGGGCTATTTCTTTTCACCCTTTTCTTTGCTTTTCTTTTTAATTCTTCAACCCCTTCTTTCTCCATTCATTCATTTTCTCCTTTTTTTAATCATACCTAGGACTTTCTAGTTCTAAACTATTGGTGTTGTCCTTGGGTAGATCCCTCCGGCTCTGGCGGATCATAGGACGGTTTTCCCTAACCTTAGTCACCTTATAACTCCATGACTATCCTATTGATGCCATATACAAAACCTTTTGAAAATCTCTCAAAGTGTTTATGATTGTAAAACACATTTTGTTAACACTTTGAGAGTTTTGTTATTTTCAGAAGAACTCCCCCTTAACATGTGCTCATATGTAAATCACTTTGAAATTTGCACATGTCGGGAAAAGTTGGCACTTTTTGAATTGATTGACTTTCAATGAACATGACCTTCGCGAGACACGCTTACATCACCAGTTGGACTGGCTTGAAATTATTACCCGTCCCGGTCATATTCAAAGATCGTCGCTCGAAATTGGTACATTCTACTCAGATATATCCTTCGCGAGACACGCTTACATCACCAGATGAACTGGCTTGAAATTATTACCCGTCCCGGATATACCTTTTCGACTACTGACTGTTATTATAGTCAATTCGAGGGTCAATTCTTGAGTCTTACACTCATGAGATTCCAGCAATGAGATACCATATTTTAATCACTTTTTCATTCTCCCCCTCAAAAATAGCATAATAATGTTGTTTTTGAAAAACTGTTGATTAAAATATGCTCTTTTTGAGGTATTTGTGGAAGAATGTCAAGAACGTTTGTATATTTGGAACAAAGATTTTTCAAATACTCCCCCTTAACAAGGGAGTACTTGTCCTTATGAGCAGAATGTTTGAAAAACTTTTAGAAAACATTCTGGTTTTAATTCTGCTCATAAGTAAGAAGCTTTCGCTCCTTTTTCAGGATTGAGGCACTGAAGCGTACCTTAGGGTCCTTTCTTTACAAGAGCGGGTTGTACACTGTTATGAGTGCACAAGCCGTAGTGATATATGAAAATTGAATGATGAAAATGAAATGATGATGATCAAATGAAACAAATTGTACCAATCAAATTAGGCAGGACGTCGGAAGGTGAGAATGTTTGGAAGTCTTGCTCGTCCTCCCACATAACTCTCCAATCTTCGCATTTGAGTCCGAAACTGAAGCTTGTCGTTGATTCTTTTGATGAACTTGGCTGCTTGCTTGGCATCATTTCTGCTCCATTTGACCTCTTGCATGACTCCCGTTTTTGAACCCTTGTGATAATTATCCAAGATTGACTCAAGTTCTGTCTTGACCGTTATCAATGTCTTATCCCCAAATTTTCTCAGTTCTTCAAATCCCATGAAGTGTGGACTGCAGTTGTTCCGTTTGTAAACCACTCCAAACGGTTTATCCATGAACGTATAAGGAGACTGGTCATGAACACCCGGCCGGTCAAGATCTGGCTTGATGAGATTAACTCATTTTTGGTAGCTTTCTACCCCAAGTTGGATGTCCTCAACTCGATGTCTTATGACAATGCTACGGATGAATATGAGAATGGAGTTGATGATGTCATACTGAAGACGGCCAGGAAGATGTTCAAGTTTCCCCTGAATCTTCAGTAGGTACATGTCTTCTATATCATTGCGGGACAAGTATGGGTAGTCAGCTTCACAGAACGAATACTCTTTGTCATCTGATCTTCTCACGGTGATCTTGGTTAGAAAGTTATACCCGTACAATGGTTCGGTTTCAGCACTGGTTATGGATAGAATCCTGTTAGGGTTCCTCCTATCTATGTTTCTTGAAACTCTCGTGGTGACCAAGTATTTGTAGGACAATCTCCTCATATGTCGCCAATGATGAATCCCAAAAACAGCATCGTCATTGTAGACATAGACTTCATGGTTCCATAAATCGTCGACCATTTCTTCCAAATCTTCTATGAAGTATGAAGCTGCTGGATACTTGGATAGTGATGTTGCATATCGTACTATAGGATCCGTGCTTCCACTCATGAGATAGCCTAGGTCTCGATTGAAGAAGTATTCTTTTGGTAACTTAGGATTCTTTGGGTGACCAATGAGGGGTAATGGTTTGGTGTAATCCTTGTAGTGTAATGGTTCTTTTGATTTATGGGTTTGTTCATCAGCAATATTTTCTCCAAGGGCTCGTGCAACTTGTTCAAGATTTTACTCAAACTCTATCTCAGTAGTTGTTACCGTCTTAAATTCAGTGAAGCCTGTGCTACGAACTCGAATGATATCTGACAATCCCAACTTCTGAACCTTGATTGCCTTTTTCAGTCTTTTGGTAAAATCTACAATTGATCTTTCCACGGGTGTGATGTGATCTTCATCAGTGTATGCATCCACCATATTTTCAAACCAGTCGTACTTTGAAGCTCTTGGATCGACCCATTCTGGTAGTGGTATATCATTTACTGGACCAGAAGTAACCACAGCTTCTTGAACACTTGTAGGTACAAAGGGTATTTCATCATCTTCACTGATGTTCTCGTGAAATTCTATGTCCTCAAATTGACCACTTCTAATGGGACTGAAGACTGGTCCACTTGATTGTTTTCCTTTTCCAGATGATTGTGCTATGGGACCACGGCTTGAAGACAAAGGTCTCCACCTTTTCTTTCCTTGATCCTCTGGGTCATCCTGACGACGCTTCAATGTCTTGGTCGGTTTGCATGGTTCATCTTGTTTTTTAGCTCGTTTCATTGAGTTAAGTAATGCTTGCCTGAGTTCATCTTCTGCAGGGTTTTCTCGAATTTCTTCAAGAAGTTGTTCTCTGAGAGTTGATCCAGATGGTTGTGGAGGTAACGTTCTGATTGTGATTGGTATTGTCTGCATCAACTTTGCCACAACCTCTTCCAGATTCTTCTTGGAATAGTTGTTGAGCATGTCAGGAAATGCATCTTGAAGAGTTTTGAAGACCTCAGTTGGAACCAGTTCAGCGACTTCCTTTTTCAAATCAACGTTATCACACTTCAGTATATGGTTGTCCATCTGCTCCTGAAGTGTAGTCAGTTTCAGTTTTGTTTCTTGATATTCCTTGTTACGGGCTTCTTGATTACTCAACACTTGATTCTGTTTACTTTCAAGCTGACTTATGACATTTGATGATTGAGCCACTGAAGATGTAGGTGGTGATTGAGGAATGGTTGTGTGTGGTTGAACATCTGGGTTATCTTGGTCATCTTCAGATTCATCCTTATCATCACTTTCATCGTTGTTGACACTACTATCTTTGTTATCCTTGTCACTTTCTTCATCATTGTCTTCATCATCTTCACTTTGTCTGTCATCATCTGATTCTTCACCTTCAGAACCCGATGGGGTATGAGTGTGTTGATCTGATTCGTCACCCTCTTCTTCTGAGCTTTCATTCGGTTGAATCGGTGAAAAACTAACATCTGTTGGTTTGATAGACTTGCCCTTGCCTTGCTTCAGTTTCTCATCAGTTGGACCCATAATAGATTTTAGCTTTTCAAGACCCTTCTCTGCTTTGAATTTCTTGATCTCAACATTATCGTCATTTCCTTCATCACTTGATTCATCACGAAGTTGCCATGCTGATGAAGCTTTGGTGACTGTTTTTACTTTCTTAGCTGTTTCAGCTTTCTTTGATCGGCAAGTAGTGGCTCGATCTGGGAGTGAATGACTCTTCCCTTTAGTCTTTGATCCTTTGGGTAATGCATCCCTTTTCGGAACAAACCCCACTTTCTGATCTTTAAATGCTTTAGCATATGTAAGATAAGCTGATGTGTTCCTAATGTCATCACTCAGAAAATAATCAGGGATTGGAGCATCTTGTTTGTCTGTATCGGTCATGGACTGGATGTTGAGGCGAGTGAGGACATGATCATGTTGTTCGGTATGCATCTGCTCAGAATTTGGACGTTGTAGCACTGGGTGTTTTTTCATAACACGAGCAATGAGGAGTTTGGTGAAGCGAGGAAAAGGGATATTTGAATCTTTAGTGCTCTCTTGGAATTTTTTACATTGAAAGATCATGTCATTCCAGATATACTGTGCAAAGTTTAGATGTTTCATGTTGACAATACCACAGAAAAACTGTAGGTTTTCAAGTCTTGGGTGTTCTAAGCCGGTGGTTTTTCCAGTGATGCAGTGATTGATGATGGCGAACATTGTTAACCAAGGTTGTGGAAAAAACTTTCTTTCAACTTTATAGATTGAAGACATTCTTTCAGTTGATTCATCATACCCCAGCATTTCTAGAGTTCTAGCCATCTCTGGAAATGTTGGGTTATTTTGAAACTTCTCGAAATTCCCTGATTTTTCCTTGGGTAGCTCAAGAATGGTCCTCAGAGTGTCAACTGTGAATGAGATTTCAAGAGTATCCAGAGTGACAGTGATTGATGCTTGATCTTCGCTGACAGACATTGATCCCCAGAACTGATTAAGATAATCCATTGGAACACTTGCTGTCTTGGTTAAAGCAGGGCGAATGAAGTGTCTAGCAAGGATTTCTGCGATGATTTGACATGATGGATGACACTTAAGTTTATCGAAATCAACTCTTGAATTGCAACGGACGATCTTAGGTTTTTCCGTAGCTTGAGTGACCTTCTTGGATGTGTGTGATGCTTGAGATAAAGTACGTGACATGTTTTAACTGCATAGCACAAACATACAACAATGCGCAAGAGCATATATTCTGAGTATTAGTGAGTATGTTAGATATGCCCTTTGTATGTTAGACTACTTATCATCATCTAGACACAAGTTCAGACATTTAAGCAAGAGAACACTTTTCATCAATAATCACATAATCTAGTATCACCACTTAAGCAAAGAACATCTTGATGCACATATTAATCTGATCAGCAGAGCATAAGGAACATGATGAAACAAGAATTATGAAGAAATACAGCACAGATGGAAACAAACACCAACTCATTCAGTAAACACAGTCCAATATATGAATACAATTCATCTTCAACAATCAAAGATACTTAGTCAAACATCTATTATACACACTCAGTCCTGAACTTCGAAGAAAACAAATGTTCGATCAATCAAAAGTTCGGTCAGTTTCGTTCAAGGCAAAGTTTGGTCAAATAAAGTTCAGTTAAACAAAATTCGATCAGACAAAGTTCAGTTAAACAAAATTTGATCAAACAAAGTTCAGTTAAACAAAATTTGATCAAACAAAGTTCAGTTAAACAAAATTTGATCAAACAAAATTCGATCACACAAAGTTTGGTCAAACAAAATTCGATCAAACAAAGTTCGATCAAACTAAGTTCGATTAAACAAAATTCGATCAAACAAGATTCGATCAAACAAAGTTCGATCAAACAAAATTCGATCAAACAAAGTTCGATCAACCAAAGTTCGATCAAACGAAATTCGATCAAACGAAGTTCGATCAACCAAAGTTCGATCAAACGAAATTCGATCAAACGAAGTTCGATTAAACTAAGTTCGATCAAACTAAGTTCGATCAAACTAAGTTCGATCAAACTAAGTTCGATCAAACAAAGTTCCGAATCAAACGAATCATCCAATTCGATCAAACGAAGTTCATCAAACAAGTTCGATCAAACAAGTTCGATCAACAAGTTCGATCAAACTAAGTTCGATCAACTAATTTCGAAAATCATCAAACGAAATTTGATCAAACGAAGTTCGATCAATCCAGACATAATACTCCTAACTCGGAGATCAGTCCAATTGTTCGATTATTGTTCGATCTTTTTCACAGATATGAAGTTCGATTATTTCAAAGTTCGATTAATCATCTTTTATGCTTAACACAGTATAACTATGTCACAAACAGATTTTTCGCAATCACAAAAATAAGCACAAACACCTTCAATCATAACCCTTAAATCAGATTAAAAACCTAATATAAATCTAACAAATAATTATTTCTGAAGCAACGTTCTCAGTTAAAAAAGAGTACCACAGAAATCAAATGAAAGACTTACAATTAGAGCACAATAATCGAATTTAGAAGTATGAAAGATTCATCAGAAATTAAGCGCGCGTTTTTGTTAGATGGAACTGTGTGTTTTAAGAGTGTGATAACAAATTTGACCTAAGTCAATGAGTGGTGGTATATATTGAATAGAGTTAACCGAATTGACTGTTTTAGTCCTCATTCTTTTCCATTTTACGTATTTAACCTTTTAACTTTGCTTTTCTATTTATATTTAGTCCAAAGTTAAGATATGTATAGTATAATGGTTAACGCAAGCTGATGAAAAACAATATATGATGATTTAGAAAAATGACGAAGAATTTTTATGAATAAATGTGCAAAAGTTTCTCCCCCTCAAAATATGTGAGATTTATGGAAAAAATGTTTAAATTTTGAAACAATAGGCAAAAACATATTTTGATTGAGATCTACGTTTGCACACTTGGGTTTTTTTTTTTTTTTTTTTTTTTTTTTTTTTTTTTTTTTTAATTTTAATATATATACAAGATAGTGAGAGAGCATGACTCGATTAGTTGATCTTGAGAAAGTTTGCTAATTCTTGAGGAGTCAAGCATCTCATTCCAATTTGGTGAACCAGTTTCACAAAACGATCATGAGGTAAAGCCTTCGTGAAAAGATCCGCCAATTGGTGTTCCGTTCCCACAAAATACAACTCAACGGTACCCTGCTCCACATGCTCCTTGATGAAGTGATATCTGAGAGCGATGTGTTTGGACTTGGAATGTTGCACTGTGTTGCATGAGATAGCGATAGCACTTTTGGAGTCACAGTACATCGGGATTTTGTTGAATATGTAACCATAATCCATCAGTTGTGATCGCATCCAAATTATTTGAGCACAACAGGCAGACATGGCTACATATTCTGATTCTGTGGATGAGAGAGACGTACAATCTTGCTTCTTTGACTGCCAGGACACCAGCTTATCACCTAGGAATTGAACACCACCGGATGTGCTTTTTCTTGTTTCAATACATCCCGCATGATCCGCATCTAAAAAAGCAGTTAGTGGAAAACCAGAATCCTTTGGATACCAGATCCCCAAATGAATGGTTCCCTTGATGTATCTAAGGATTCTTTTAACAGCAGATAAATGTCTTTCTGTTGGGTTAGACTGATAGCGTGAACATAGGTATGTGGCAAATACAACATCCGGTCTGCTAGCGGTGAGATACATGAGAGACCCACTTATACTACGATAATTTGTAGGATCAGTGGGTTTCCCATGTATGTCAGCATCTAGCTTCGGGGATGAGGAGGACATAGGGGTGTTATAGGTGTCACTAGATGTCATGCCATGCTTTTTTAATATTTCTTGTGAATATTTAGACTGACTCAAGAATATACCACGAGGAGATTGGTGAACTTGTAATCCTAGAAAAAAGTTTAGTTCACCGATCATGGACATCTCAAAGTTTTGTTTCATAAGTTTTGCAAAAGCATTTGTGTACTTTTTGTGGGTAGACCCAAAAATGATGTCATCCACATAAATTTGTACGATGAGAATGTCCTCCCCGTGTTTTTGTATAAACAAAGTCGGGTCTACAGAGCCTTTAGTGAAATGATTAGCAATAAGGAATGTTGAAAGTTTGTCGTACCAGGCCCTCGGGGCTTGTTTAAGGCCGTAGAGGGCTTTCTTAAGCCTGTATACGTGTTGTGGATGTTCTGGATCGACGAAGCCCTCTGGTTGTGAAACATACACCTCTTCATGAAGTTGTCCGTTCAGGAATGCTGTCTTCACGTCCATTTGGTAAACTGTGATGTTCTTATGAGCCGCATACGCCAGGAACATTCTCACTGCCTCAAGCCTAGCCACTGGTGCAAAGGATTCCTCAAAGTCAATTCCTTCTTCTTGGCTATACCCTTTAGCGACCAACCGTGACTTGTTACGAATAACCGTGCTTTCTGCATCCAGCTTATTTTTCCAAATCCATTTTAAACCCACAACATAAACTCCATCAGGTTTTTCAACGAGTTCCCAGACTTCCAATCTTTTGAACTGATCCAACTCCTCTTGCATTGATTCAATCCAATTGTCATAAGTCATGGCCTCTTTAATATTTTTCGGTTCAGCTTGACAAACGGTGAGAGCGTATATGCAAATTTCACCATCTGTGTGGAGTTTCTGTCGTGTCATAACTGGTTTATCTGGATTGCCAATCACATTAACTAACGGGTGATCCTTTGTCCATTTATGAGTAGATGGGTAGTGTTGAATGTTGTGATTCAGATTTGACGGTTCCATGTTGCTCGAGGAAGATTCTCCTGGTTCGGGAATGGTTGGGGATGGAGCAAATGGATTGAAAAATGCATTTCCGTCAAAGTCTGATGGTGTTGGAACTTGGTTAGAAATAAGAGAAGAATCTTCAACTGCTGGTTGAGGTGTTTTGTCTATTGATGATGATGGTTCAGGTTGTGGTGCATCGTCAGCAACTACCGTAGAGATAGATGCTGATGGATCAGGTGCTTGATTTGAGAGTTGTTGAGCAGCGGAACTTGTGGAAGCCTCTGACGAACTTTTAACCAAACTGTCATCAAACATAGGAGCAAACAGATCTTCCAGATCTTTCCGTTTGAAAGGTAATGGTTCAGCTGAAGATTCTGGGAAGTTCAAACGGTTGTTTGTGGGTTCCAAGTGGTCTTGCTCAGAAGCCATATCAGTGAGTTCATCGAAATTAACGTGTATCGTCTCTTGAATGTCTCCGGTCCGATGATTCCAAATTCTGTATCCCTTGGAGTTCTCACAATAACCAACAAATATCCCTATATCTGTTTTTGCCTTCAATTTACCAAGATCATCTTTATCATTCTTTGGGTAACATAATGCTCCAAAGACATGAAAATAGTTGATATTGGGTTTTCTGCCTTGTATTAGCTCATATGGAGTTTTGTTATGTCTTTTGGTGATCATGCCGCGGTTCTGAGTGTAGCAAGCAGTGTTAACAGCTTCAGCCCAAAGATAATCCGGCAATTGGGCATTGATCAACATAGTTCTAGCTGCTTCCACGAGTGTACGGTTTCGTCGTTCAACTACGCCATTCTGTTCAGGAGTGCGAGCTATAGAATATTGGTGAACAATCCCATGTTTCTCTGTAAATTCCCGAAGAATTTGGTTTTTGAATTCAGTGCCATTGTCTGTACGAATGATTCTGACGGTGTTGCGAACTTGCACTTGAATCTTTGTGAGAAACGTGGTAACTATAGACGAAACTTGATCTTTTGTGCGGAGAAAGTAAACCCATGTCCATCTTGAGTAGTCATCCACTATGACCAGAATATATCTTTTCCCATTTACAGACTGAACCCGCATTGGACAACACAAATCCATATGAAGCAGGTGTAGGACGTGGTCTGTGCTATGTTCTGTTTTTGGTGGAAAGTGAGCTCGGTGACTTTTTCCCTGTTCGCATGCAGAACACAGATGATCCTTGGCATATCGGAATTTTGGTAAACCATCTACCAATTTTTTCTTTGCCAGGTCGGTCATGGTTTTGAAATTGATATGAGACAATCGTTTATGCCATAACCATGCTTTCGTGGGATGAGCCTTGGAGACTAAACATATAGGAGTCGAAGCTGTCATTCCTTCAAAGGAGATGGTGTAAAGACTAGTTCCCCGTTTTCCTTTCATCAGATCATTTCCCTGAAGATCACGAATAAAGCAGGTTTTCTCCCTAAATGCTACTTCTAAGTCTCCATCGCAGAATTGACCAACCGAGAATAAATTGTGACCCAGACCTTCAACATAGTACACACGACTTATTTCGATGTTCCCATTTACATAGTCGCCATAACCCATGATTGCGGCGAAGTGGTCATTCCCGAACCTGACCGTTCCTATAAACTTTGCAACGAAGTTTTTGAGAAGCTTCAGATTGCCGGTCATGTGTCGGGAACAGCCGCTATCAACAATCCATAGAACGATTTGAACCACCTGCATCACAATTAGTAAAAACAGATGGAGTAACGGTTGGACCCGTTGGGTTAGAAGCACATGATTTAAGTATCTTAGGAACCCATTTAAAGTTTGCTGTGTTCTCTAGCCAACGTTGCCATTTCCTACTACTTTCTTCTTTCTTCCTAAGGAATGTGCTAGGTGATTTGTTCTTTTTGGGATTTGCTATAGGTGCAACTATGGTCTGCTTTGAAACTGCTAATGGTGGATTCCCTAAAATTGATTTGGTAACAGTGTTAGGCTTAGGGAGGCCACTAGTTCGGTTCACTTTTCTCTTCAGCAAAGTTTTAGCAACACATTTTTTATGATTACCAGATAGGATACGAGTATGACAAAACACACAAGAAGCATTAACATCATTCATAACTATTAAAGATTCAGCATTCATTACATCTTTTGTAGAATTACACTTAACCAAGCTAGATTCTATTTTAGACATAACATGCGTTTTATTCTCACTAGATGCATTAACTTCTACTTCTCCACTCTTAGATGTTCCACTCTTAGGTAGCCAGATACTAGTCTTCTTTGGTCTCTTTGTGGTCTTTGATCTTCTACCCTTAGATGTGTCAACTAATCCTGTGGAAGATGAAGTAAGAGCATTAGTGGTTGTTTTTGATGATGCATTCTTAGGTGCGCTGTCTACTTTTTGCATCGTTGGTACAATCTTATGAACTTTGGTTTTGCCAGTTTCTAAAACTTTGATTTTCTTCTTCAGATCAACAATGATGTGTTGGAATTCTTGATTTTGTGAATCTATTTTTCTGTTAAGGCGGACTGTGTCATTCCTGTTTTGAAGAATTTCATCGAGTTCCTTTTCATTTTGAAACAGTTTAAGTCTTAAGAAAGCCTTTGTTTCCTTATAATTTTCAGGAACATGACTGTTTTGAAATGATAAAGATCCTATGAGATGTTGAAATTTTAGTTCAAATTCAGCACTTTGAGTTTGACACCAATCAAGCCTTTTGTGAAGATTAAAAACTTTGTTTTCCACATCATTGTTGATTTGTCGAAGATCCTCATTCTCTTTCACTAGATTCTTAATTTCGATTTGCAACATCTTTATATCAACAACATGATTTTTCATAAGACACTCATTACTAGATTCATAAAGTGCATTCATCAACACAGAAACAACATCACAACTAAGAACATTTTGCAAGAGTCGATCATTTTCTTTTTCCAAATTCTTCTTTTGAACTTTTTGTTTTTGAATTTTGGAGTCTTTAGCTTTGAAAATTTTCTTCATTGATAGAACCTCGTCAACTAGATCTTCTTCCCACTGTGATGCACATTTCTTCAAGTGTTTGACATGAGGTAAAATTTTCTTTTGAAGAATTTCTATCTTTTCTTTTTCCACAGGAGAGAAAAAAGAAGAGACAGTGATTTTAGAATTAAACTCAATTTCATTTTCTAAAAATTTGATGTCTTCCATAAATGTCTCAAAATGTTTGACAATTTTAAATGCTGGAGGCATTTGTGGATCAACATCATTCTCTGTCAAATAATTGTCGAGATGTGCATCATTTTGGGAGAGATGATATATTTGTTCTGAGGTACGTATCAGCGTTTTCTCTGGTTTATCTTTTGGTGGCACAAATGATTTGCTTATGTGAGGTCATGCATTATAATCATAATGTACTCTTGAAAACTTGTTTTGTGAATTTGATCGACCCTCAATCTTGTTTGCAAGAAAATCAGTTTCTTCATCAATAGAATACATAACAACACGTTGAAAGGAATCATCTAACAAAAATGTTGCATTGTATAACTTAGGATTGTCTTTGAGTGCTTTGTGTGAATTACGGGGTGTGTCACTTCCAAGTGCAAAACTTACTCCTTTAGGACTTGGTTTCACAGTTAGTTTTTGAATTTGGGTTACAGAATTACCCGTTTTATACACAACATTTTGAAATTCTTTGAGTTTGGTTTCCAAATCCAGAATTTCCTCAAGATATGAGTCAACACGTTTCCTAGTGGCTTGCTTTTCGTCAAGAAGATCCTGCTGAGATGTTGAAAGCTCTGATTGAGTTTTTAACAACTCAGAAGTTAAAGCATCAATTTGTTTTTTGAATTCAAATTGATCCTTTTCTTTTTGAGAGAGAAGCTCAGCCTTAGAATCGGTTAATTCACGTACTTGGTTTTCTAAATTTTGAACTTTTACGTACTCTTGTTGAAAAGCAATTTCAAAACCTTTTTCACGTTTATCTTGTTTAAGATATCCAGAAAGTTGTTGTTTATAGCACTCATTATCCCGAGATAGTACTGCAATTTTGGCTTTTAAGGTCTGATTAAGTTCATTGCACTTCTCTATTCGTGATTGGGTGGACATTATTAAGGCCTGAAGCTCCGAATCTTGATTAGTCAAATTCTCATTTTGTTCAATCTGATCATGATTGTCATCTTTTATTAGATCATCAAATGAGACAACTGTTCTATCATCATCAAATGATATATCAGTGTTGATTTGATTATCTAAAGAAGATGAGAATGGTGAATCATTTTGAACAGAATGTTCACTTGAGAATGAAGATGCGGAAGGTGAAGCAATCACATGTATTAAACATTGTGGATCAAGTACCTGAGAAAGACTGTCAGTATCAAAGACCGGGCCTGTCTCGGACATATTCATTTCCTGCATATTAGCCATGAGCATGACAGCTGCGTTTGCCTCAAGATCCTCCATATCATCTTCTGAGTCTGCATTTGCCATGAAGCTGTTTTCTTTCACATTCATCAAGCTTGCTTTCTCATCCTTAAGTGCCATCAAGAGAGCTTCTTTGTGATATGCACTACCCATAGTACGAGGCTTTGGACATGCAGTAGCCATATGACCATTCCCTCCACAGTTGTAACATGTGACTGAGGTATTTGCAATGCCTTTTGATTCTTTTCCATTCAATTGATTCCTGTTCTGATCTGCCCCCATATAATTCCTATTACCCCCAGACTGAAACCTTTTTTCTCCAGCTTGAAACCTTTGTGACCCATATCCTCCTCTGTTTCCTGAACCAAACCTTCCCGATGATCTGTTCTGAATTTCTACCCGACCATCATTAACAACTGCCTGATTCCTTGTGTTTGAAGATGAGCGAAGGCGGTTGTTTGATTTGTTTGTGAATTTTCCAAATGCTTTAGCAATCAACCCAAATGCTTCATTGAGGCAACTGAAAGCTTCTTCTTCTTCATCATATTCACTGTTGGTGTAAAAGTTGGAATCAGTGTTGTTATAGGTTACCAATTGGTTGCCTGATTGTTGAGATGGTGGTTCATATGGGACAAGTTGGTTTTGATGTTGAAAGCTTGGTTGATAAGATGAGTTTCCAAATTCCTGAGAAGGTAGAAAGAAGTTTGGTTGAGCCATTAGTGCAAGCGAATTAGGTTGTGGTCCTGGTATGAAACCTCCTCTTGCTGCTACTTCTTTGTCCACCTCTGATTGATGTTGTTTGAGAAAATCATAAATCAATCCATATTTGATTTCACCAATCTTTTTTGATTGCCTAACAAATGTTGCATATTTCTGCCATTCAGGACCTAGGCATCCCAGAAATTTGGAGTTTATTGCAATCCTTGGAAACTTCATGTTATGACGATCAAGGTCATTAACAACATTGGTGAAGCGGTGGTAGTATGATTCGATTGTTTCCCCTGGTTCCATAATAAAATTGTTGAATTCCATGTACAATTTAGATTCAAGGTCTTCCTGATTGAGCTCTGTTCCTTCCATCAGAAGATGCACATGCTCCCACATGTCCTTAGCAGTCTTCTGAGCATCAACACTTCGATAGATGGGATTTGGAATTCCCTGAAGGATGAATGCCATTGCCATTCCATTTGCTTCTTGTTGTAAGGCTTGTTCGGTTGTATAGCTAGCAACAGCAACGGGAGTGGATGTTTCTTCTCTTTCAGGAGTTGCTGGAACAACAATTACTGGTTCAGGAAAGGGCCCCACAGTGATGACATGCTTCAAATACGGTCCATGGGGTTTGCGGAGTTCAATGAATCGGAGAAACCTACTTGCCCACTGCACATAGTTTCCAGGTGTTAACATGGGTGGAGTATCTTGATTTCCAGCCTCATGACGAGATTGCTGACTGCTTATAGCTTCACACATCTTATGAAACCAGTGAGGTTCCCTGGACACTGAAGGATTGTTTTGAAGGTAATTTTGTTGCATTATTTGTTGTGGAGATAGTTGTGGTGGAGGAATGAATTGATGTTGTTGCACATATGCATGATGTTGTGGATATTGGTGAGGAAATTGTTGTTGTTGTTGAGAGTATTGTTGTTGTTGAGGATATTGCTGTAACTGGTAGTAGTAATTAAAGTGTGGTGGTTGAGACATCGTGTAGTAGCTTGTGACGGTTAAGGATCTTTAAAGGATAAAGACGGTTGTTGTGTGAAGATTAGATATGGTTAACTATGAAAAACATGAAGAAATTATGAGGATTTTACTCTAGAAACTAGGAGATTTCAAACGATGAAACTCGAAGGATTTTACACTAGAAACTCAAATAATCTTGCAAAAGAAATCTGAAATGCGACTAAAAAGTTCGATGAAGCAAAGTTCGATCTATCAGTTGTTCGGTTACTGAAGTTCGATGACGAAAGTTCGGTGACGAAAGTTCGGTGACCAAAGTTCGGTGACAAAAGTTCGGTTACGAAATTTCGGTGACGAAAGTTCGGTGACGAAAGTTCGGTTACGAAAGTTCGGGTTACGAAAGTTCGATTACGAAAGTTTGGTGACGAAAGTTCGGTGACGAAAGTTCGGTTACGAAAGTTCGGGTTACGAAATTTCGATTACGAAAGTTCGATCACTAAGTTCGATCAAATAGTTCGATTAAACCCAGAGATTCGATTATATCACCTAACTCGGTGAATAATCAGTAGTTCGATTAACGTACAAGTTCGATTAAACCCAGAAACTTCGGTGAACAAAAAAATTCGATGAATATATATCTGAAGAACAGTAACAACTCGGATGAACAGTAACTAGTCTAACAATTCGGATTTCTTAATTTTTTCTTAGATCTAACCTTCTAACATCCTAAATTACCCCTAGGCGAATGATACCACTTGATGTTTTATACTTTTATGAATTAAGCTACCACTAATTAACCACTAATTACCTACTAGATCTAGAGAGAGAAAGAGATGGAAGGGAGATGATTTCACACACTTAATGATAAAAACTTCTTAATTCATCAACCAACAACCCTCTCCCTTGGATGGGAGGGGTATTTATAGTTTTACATGAGGAATGGGCTACTAGCCCAACTTACTTAACATAATACATAATTAACAATAAAAAAATGATAAAATGACACAGCCCATAGGCCTTCTACACGGGCTGGGCCTAATAACAAACCTAAAGGCCTAAGCAACCTAATACAAATGATCAATACTTGAAATATTACAAAACGTGTTCCCAACAAAAATAATAATAATAATAATAATAATAATAATAATAATAATAATAATAATAATAATAATAATAATAATAATAATAATAATAATAATAATAATAATAATAATAATAAACTATAGAATGCAAGATCGTATCAATACTCCCGCCCCCAAAAACACCTTGAGGGTCAAGGTGTTGCTTCAAAAAGTCACCTCAAATAATTCTGGGATCCCATAGTTTTCATATAGCTATACTCTTTTGATGTTGTCCAATGGTAAGCCTAAAGTCTAATCCATGATTGTTGAGCCTGCCCGGTTTTGAGTGGTAAAACCCTCCCAACTCAATAGAAGTAAGGCCATCATCTGATCCATCTTTTTTCACACATCTGGTAAATCGTCAAAAATCACCCAATAACGATGATGAAGGGCTTCATGTATCATTCCATCACCATGTTTATGTTTTACCCCAACAAGCACAAAATAAGTTCTGTTGAGGTGCATAAACCTCCCGCTACTTTCACTGCTAAGCTTTTGCTTCCGACGCAACCCTTGGTTTTCATCATAGGCTGCAATTACCTCGTCCCTCGTTTTTTAGATTTCTTCTATGCTTGATTTTGTGTATTTGACCTCATATCTTTTCACATCAGAACATGTAACCACCATGTTTTCTTCCGGTGTTGATCCATCATCACAATCTTTAGTGACAAAGAATTGTGAATTAGGATTTGATATTATATTTTTGGATGCTTCCTGATCTCTTTTAAGATCACGGCACTTCTCCCATTCTTCAACCCCCTTAGCACGGCCCATTGAAATCGCTAATTTCTTTAATAAATCTATAATCTCTTTATGTTTACAGGCTAATTCAGCTCTTATAGCCTCAAATTTGTTCTTAATATTATAAATTCGATCTTTCGTTTGTGTATGATATTCCTTGTTACTCTTGACTAATCTGATTTCAATAACACTAATAAGTTCTCGTATGAATAGAACTGTGATTGAACAGTAATCTGATGATGAACAATAACTCCGGGATGAACAGTAAATTCTGGTGAACAGTAATCGGTGAACACTACCTTCGATTTTTTTGAAACCCTAGAATCGAACGGCTATGATACCAATTGATACAAACCGAATCGATAATGAGGAAAAAAGAACAATAAAGATAGAGTAATCAACCTTCGAGAGTTCGAATAAGCTCTCCCAATTGACAAGAAATCAATAAACCATAATATTATTCAACATAATAAACATTACAACCCTAATACACTATATATAAGAAAAGATACCCTAGACTTAACTTGGTCTTTAAGAAAATATAATAAAAGGAAATTAAATAAACTAATTAATTAATTAATTAATTAATTAATAATAATAATAATAATAATAATAATAATAATAATAATAATAATAATAATAATAATAATAATAATAATAATAATAATAATAATAATAAACTATAGAATGCAGGATCGTATCACTTTCTTTGGAAGACAAAGTCGAAAGCAAGTATAAGAAAGTCAAACAAGTACAAAGTGTTAGTATAAAGGTAGAAATAGTTGACAACACTATTACTAAAGCATGGTTGTTGCTTTTCCAAGAAGGGAAGAAGTACTTCTCCACTAGATGCGCGACACGTGTCAACAACCATCACATGTTACCTTGTATTTCCACCTATATAAAGAATGTTAGTAATAGAGATATGTGGAGATCTTAAACAAACACATAAAGTAATACAAAGTATTATAGTTGATAGGATTCTCCTCTCCCATGAATGATAAAAGCAAAGCTAGCTGCTTCTGCTGTTCATAAAAAGAAGAGTTTCATTTGTCATAAACCGGGATAGTGTTCCGCATACTATTCCTTACAAATCTTTGATTCATTTCTAATAATATTTATAAACGCTGAAGAGTACAAATTGTGTTATTATTTTGTCTAAATGGGTGTTGAATAAACTTGTTCTTATTGTTTATTGTTTTATGTTTTACTCAAATCTTTTGGACCAACACCAAGTTTTATAATTTTCAGTACCAAGAAGCTTAAAGGAATTAAAGCATTATTATTATTATTATTATCATTTTCATGCATATGCAAAGGATTACTAGCATCCAAGTTCATAATCAAAATTTCAGTAGAACTACTAAATGAACCAACCATGGTGACAGAACAAACAAATGTAGCAGATCAAACAAACAAACAAACAAACAAAAATAACAGAACATATAAACAAACAACAAACATATACCCTTTACTCCTTTATCACAGATAACCACCAATTAATAATGGGGCTTTTGCATATATATCCTTCCGAAAATGCAAAATTGCATATATATCCAAAGCATGCATAAAAACCATTGTACTATGTGCATCAAAAACTTGTACGAAAGATGTATATGCAATTATTCATTTTGGGAGGGATATATATGCAATTTCAAACACCAAGAAATTCTCATGATTGCCCAAAACCTATCCTCCAACAATCTAGTCAACAAAAAAGATAAATAGACAGAAAATAAAACTCACACCACCAAAACTAACCAACACCAATTCGTGTGAACTAGGAATTGACTAGATCATGATTCCTTGCCACTCAGCAATCGTAGGTCAAGTATAGTCAACCCATTTGCACCTACCCAAATACAATGTTGTTAATTTTAATGGAAGAAATACAACTTACATAGCAACATATGCAGCGGAAGACAAACCATGACCACAAACACACTAGATTCACTTAGTCAAGAGTGTAAATGGTCAAGAACACGCCCAATTGAACCAAGAAACCACCAGATAACAAAAGCCCCCAATTACACAAAATTAGGGTTTCAAGAAACCATAACATATTTACCCATAAATCACTAGATCTATCACCGAAACAGACTTATTTCACCAAATCGATGATATTACACCACCAATTACTAGATCGATCTATCAACAAATCAAGAAACTTCCAAATTTCGAATAAGAAATCAGAAACCCTAAAAACTAATTATCCACCTAAATCAAAGTTGTAGCTTTGATACAATGTAAAAATGGTATCAACACAACTAATATATCATCCAACCAACCACCCCTTGATGACTTTATTACTTATAAACTTCAAATGTCCTCATACGAGTGCGTTTAACATAAAAAAGAAAAGATAGTCCCCAAATCTGGATGCTATCTGAACCTCACTACAAATCACTCACACTCAGACTCACAAGATCAAATAAAGAGATTGATCTTGTGTTAGACAAATCAAACAAACAGACTGAATCGATATCTCAGATGATACCAAAAGAAAAATAGAAAAATATACAACTTTGAGAGAGAATATGAAAGTGGCGAGAAAAGATAATGAAACCCTAGCAGATAACTTTTCTTATATAAAACCAAGTTGCAATTCAACCCTCCATCTTTCAACTTGTTCAATACTGGAACCAAACTTGTTATAGCATAAACCATCTTTGAAATATAACAGTTTTGACCTTCTACTTATGTTGACTATTACTCTTTAACAAATATGACTAGAAAAATATTATAATATAATACAATATGCCAAGTTACTATGGAGAAAAAAAAGAATTGTGAGACCCACCCTTACAACATGATTTGACGACACCCTCAATTTTTAGGTTTTCAAAAGCCAATACCTCACTCCAAACATCCTTAATGATTGTTATATTCATTCCTCATTCCCCATATACACCTAACAAACAGACCTTAAACCACATTTGGATGATTTTGTTAGTACGTTGTATCAAGGATTACAAAAAGTCTTGGTTTGGCCAAGCTATGTTCTATCATAATTAAATAGGCAGAATATATATTTAAACCATTATTGTGGAAGTGGATTTAATATAGAAGGTGCATAGCATATAACTAAATAACACCAACTCCAATATGAACTTTGTCTTTTATATACCCGACCAGTAATGAAAAAACTACGATTTTTTGTTAGCGTTCGTATACCTCCTAAATAAATTATTTTACCGGGATAACCCTTTTACCAAAAAAAAAAAAAAAAAGAACTCCTAAATGAATCCAAATGATATCTGGTTCAAGTAACAAAATATCGTCAAGGTTTAGCTTTACCTAACTTAGGTGCTCCTTTCATAACTAAAAACACTAACTACAAAAAATATAACTAAGGCTATGCACAATGGAGGTCGAGGGATTCGGTTGACCGATCGGTCGAGGATGGTCGTCCCAATGTGGGTGTTCGGTCGAGGTCGGTCACCGAGGGAAAAAATGCAGCACTCAGTCGAATTTTTGACCGACTCCTTAACTCACAAAAAAACAAAAACTCCACCTTTTAAATAAGAATTCGAATGTTGTATAAAAAAAAAACCTTTTTAAAAAAATTTTACCACTTTTACAACATTATAAATACCAACCTCAAACACACTTCTAAACACATAATTTCAAATACAATTCAAACAACTTCTCATCAATATTCATCATGTCAAGCAAAAAATCTCCCAAATCAAAAACCCCCCGATCCCGTCTACCACAAAATGTCCCGAATTTAAATTTCTTGCCGGATCTGAATTTCCGATTAACCAGTGTAACACTACCAACAAATCAACGTATTCGCTTTCGTTCACCCGGTTTTGAATATCAAACAAAACTACCAGAACCACCACAAAATCAAAACCCGTTTTACCATAATCATCCATTCTCCCCACCGTATCGTTCTAATACCGATTTTCACCAATCACTAAGTGGGTCGTCGTATCATTCTACCCTGGATTTCTCGACGTCTTCCCAAACGAATCAAGCGTTTCCCCGCTTGAGTGTGTTAATCTTGATATGGAAATGGAGCAGTTAATGCAAGACTATCCGCCTCAACATTACCCGACTCAAAACTATCTGAATCAACATTATGCGAGTCAACATTATCCGAGTCAAGATGTTTCAATGGGGCAAGGTTCGGGTCACGGTTTGCACCACGGTTCGTTTCAAGGTTCCATTTTGGTTGAAGATGATGACGATGTCAATGAGATGTCACCCGTCAAGCCAAAGAAGCCTTCAAAACGTGCTGCAAAGGCTAAGGGCAAGAATGTCGCAACCCAAGAGCCAAAGCCCAAACCATAGATAAAGGCAGAAGAGGTCGCGCTGTGTAAAGCTTAGACTCCTATGTCGGAAAATTCCGAGAGAGGAAACGCTATCAACAAGGTGGGGTTTTGGGATGAAGTGATACAATACTTTAAAAATGAAACTGGTTCAGACAGAACGTATGACTCGATCGTGACCAAATGGAAGAATAGGGTTCGTTTTAGGGTTGGTGCATTTTGTGTAATTGCAGAGAATATCGAGAAGAATCACGAAAGTGGTACTAATGACCTGGATTCGTACCAAAAAGCTTGTAAAGAATACCAATTGATTCACAATCATGAGTTTACATTGGAGGAGTGTTGGAAAGTTTTGAAGGATCATGTTGCTTGGAAGGATATTGAGATGCCTTCTTTCTACAATAAGAGAAGGGGTCGGAAGAAATCCAAGACTTCGGAAACCACCTCGAGGTCAACAAAAGGTGATTTGAATTTGCACAACGTGGATGATTCTGAGGAGGAAGAGACTCGAGAATCACGACCAATTGGTCATGACCAATCCAAGAAGAAATCATCCGCCTCCTCTCGTGAGCCTCTTCCATCATTTGTTAGTTCGTTAGCCGAGAAGTACTTCAACTTAAAGTCGACAAAATCGGGAAAAAAGAAGGAGATCACAGAGGACTACATAAAGTTGAGGAAACAAGAGATGGAGATGGAAGAGGCAAGAAGTCAGCGACAAGAGGAGTTGGAAATGCAGAAAATTGAGCTCTAACGTCAGCAAATTGAATTGATGGAAAAAACGAAACGGGACAAATAATTTTCTACAATTCAGCAATCATCCCAAATTTGCCCCAACGACAACAACGTGAACTTATGGATATGAAGGCATCAATCAAGCAAATGTATAACTTAGATTATTAGTTTACGTTTTTAGCTGTCCTTGTAATGTTTTTATTATTATTCCAAGTATTGTAATGTTTAAGTTTTATTATTAATGAAGTTTAAATTTGTTGTTTAAAAACTTTTAATTTAAAATAATAATAATAATAATAATAATAAAAAATTAAAAAGGTCGCTGCTGTGGATACTTGGTCGTCTGAAGATCGCCGGAGAGAGAAAGCTGATGTGGCAGGCAAAATCAAGGTCGTGCGTGGTCATTATTGTGTATACCCTAATACATTCTATATTTCTTCCAAGTTTGCTTTATTTTTTTGGTGCAGTATATTTTTACCATGTGTGTTCTCTTGTGTCTACATTTATTTTTTCTCTCAATGAATTTGCACGCGATACTTAAAAATGGTCCATTTGTTAGCCATATAATGTATTCTATCTTGGTAATTAACCAATGTACTGAGGCTGCTCTACTGGTTATTCAAAAGGAGAGAGCTAGAATTGAAGTTTCAGGTTAGAAGTATATGATTTGGACTTTTATTAATGGCTACTGCCCTCATGAAGAAGATGGAATATGAAAACTGATATCCAATAAGTGAGCCATCTGTATACGATCGCTTGAAGAAGAGTATCATGAGTTTAAACTAATAAGGGTCATCGTCATTTTATTAACATATACAAATGAATTTGGCATGGATTCTCAGAAAAATCACGTTTAGAGCAAAAAAAATATAGAAATGAGTTGTGAGTTTATTTAGAACAAAACCATGCTTTATATGATCGAATTATAATTTCTGGAGCACAAATAGGACCGTTTTTCTTTTAGCAAAACTGGGTTATATTTAGGGGGTTCGATTACCCATTCTTTAGTAGTGTTATTAGTTGAAAAAAAATGTTAGTTAATATCGTTTATAGGCAGTTTCAATAACTTTCATAATCAGAGTTTAATTTACTTCTTACGTAATTATAAGTGCAGAATTTCATGTTTTATTGTCATAAGACGTCGATATTAAATTATGTTAATAAGCAGTTGTGCAGTAAGTTTCGTGCCACTGTTTTACAGGTTCACACAATCTGCTGTCCACTTTTTATTAAATTTTCAAGAAAGATGCTTTCATATATTCTAATATCACAGAACTTTACCTCTACCTTTTAGAACTGCGCTTTTAGCCCAGCTATGAACTCATATTAGTCCCGTTTTAAGATTATCGTCCAGCAAGGGCTTGTCTGCTAGCTTGATTGCTCCTAGGCTTTACCTGTAATTGTTGTATCTGGCTTTAGTGGAATATCTGATTATTTATATATACTTTTTTTATAAACACCCTTGGTAAATAAGAAGATAAGGAAAGCGTAGGTATCTAACATAATCTCACTACCACCATAGTGGTGAAACATTATGGATTTTATGAGTTCTATTTCACTGAAAGAGATTTTTAAGCAAAATATAACCTATATGTATGGATAAAACCTTGGTATACATTACACTAAGTTCACACCAGTACTCTAAGTTACATTTTATTTAACAAAAGCACTCTAACTTACATATTCACATGTCTATTCTCTGTTAACATCTGACTGTCTTTATTTCCCTATAAACTGAAACAGAAAACAGTATATATGCACATATCTTGTCATATTGTAATGCTATTTGGTACACCTCTTCCAGTAACCCCAGGTTCTGAAGTTGGTACGAGAAGCTCGTAAGGTGGAACGCCTGCACCACATCTATTCCTAAGCCTTGGATCAATATTTCTCCTCTTGATCTCATTTTCAATTTTTTTCATCGTCATTGAAAATCTATAAAATACTTCAAAAATCTTAGGTTCACCTGGCCAACTAGTGCACACATCCTTTACCTCCCCAAGATACTCCTCTTCTTGCGAGTGTGCTGAGATTACATCAATTACTGCCATGTATATTGTTGATTGAAACAAACTAGGCAAGGATGCAAGGAAATATCCTTCTGGGTCAGCGATGAAATTTGCATACTCGAGGTCATATTGTCGGGGTATAAGCTTTCGCGTAAGAGGTGGTCGATTTGGGACGTATGAACCAAAGTGGTACTGCCCAAAATTAAGTGCAGCATGCTGTGCTGATGAAGTCCATATTAGGATAGTCAGTATCTCGATAAGTTTGCTAGGAGTGCATAGTTTAGGCCACCAATTAGCTTCACAAACATCAGCGTGCCCCACATTAATGGCTTCACTGTACCATGATTGAAGTTCCGTGTCTGAAATAACATCATTTTCGTTAGGGTAGAAATGAGTCACATATGCTTGCACCAGCTCCTGTATTGCAGACCAAATGAGCAGCCCATCATTGGCGTATGGGTAGTCTTCAATGAGTAGTCTCAGTCCATGTGGCTGTGTGTCATCGGGTACTGCCATTCCTCTGCAATTAAAATGAATAAAAAATGCTTAGCATTTTATAAAGTCGATTTCATTTTATTTCAATTTTGTATTTGGTATATTAATTGTTCCTTCGTATCAGATCTTCAGGTAAGCCTTCTAAGTCAAAGCGCCACCAGTCACGATAGGCAGCGCATGCCATCTCTGTGCTATATTTTCCTGGAGTAAAGCCACACTCAATAGTTCCGTCTGCAGATATTAGGCTCTCACGGGCCATTGCATTTATTGATAGCGTATGTCGCATATGGGGAATAAGAAGCTTGAAAACCGGATGCAAGGAGCTCAAGTGCCGATGACTAGCTATTATAAATGGTTCCATACAGGCATGAACTCGCAACCTAAAGATTCAATACATGAACTTATACTCATTCAATTTCTTTTTATATCCTTACTGCAAAGACAGGCTAGATATAGAGACAAATAGAAATACTGTTGTAGCTCAGCATACCAATGATGAATAAGTTGGTGTACTCCCGCGTCATTAGAGCATACGTGAGCTTTTCCCAATTGCCAGAGCCATTTGGTGGTTGCATCAATTGGAGGAGTCAGAACTTGTTTCGATGGGATATTGGAATCATTGGGAGGAAGGCTAAGCTCGATTGCAATTGGCTTTAGAGTTCCCACTGATGTCAAGAAAAAGATTGTGCGAGTTCCATATGCTTTTCGGCCTTCTTGAGCGTTTATCCTCTCTAGAAATGGAAGGTAACTATCGTGATAATCTAATATGAAGAGCTTGTCTTCATTCAATGCCTGCACATTAATATAATCATTTTTATAAAATCCAAACTAAAATCTCAATACCAACGATTTCTCATATAAGCAGAAGTTAGGTATATTCTATTACTTTTTGACAACTATTACCTGCTGCACAGACATGCCATTGAGATGACTTATAATATGCTCCTCTTTAAGGTCTGATTCTGGTGGTCCATACATTGAAGGATCAAGTTTGCTCACCGGAGGAAATACCTGTAAATTAACAAATAAAAAGTGTACATGTTTATTATGAAAGGCATGCAACAAACATGCTAGAATGTTTACATCTATGATTATAAAAAATGCATTCAGGAACATACCTTCAGTTTCTCTAAGCTAACAGGATTAATCCCTGCAAGAGTTTGGCGACCAAGTTCATCATCTCGTATATAACTTGTTGAGTTCCCTTGTAATTCAATGATGTTTATGATTTATGATCAAGAAAGGGGTTGTAATAATGCTTGATAAAATAACTACTTGATTAACTTGATACTTGTGAACCAAGTTATTATAATCTCGATATTACTTTCTAGAAGTACAAGGACCAAACTAGTAGAAATAGAACTTTGTAACTGCCATAATTTCTGGCAGCATTAGCGAAGGGTCGTGACCCTTTGATCACACCCATTCGATTAGACAGAACCAAAGGGACATACCCTTTGTACGAACAGACACGATGGTTCAATATAACCATTCGTTTAGTATAAATACATGTAATCCTGCAACATAACAACAGTTGGATAAAGTTGATAATATAAGTTATCTTTTGTTTATCGTTTGCATATTTCGCTTATATACGAACCAAACACATCGATCCATAAAGGCTGGGACAACATTTGGCATCAAGAGCCTTGTTTGGAACTTCTCGTTACAGCACAAACCGAAACAGAAACAAATTTCCAGAACCAAAAAATTCATACAGAAACTTTTAAAGTTCTGTACCGAGACAGAAACCAAAAAAAATCAAAAACAAAACCCACGCTTGATTGTTTTTTCAGGAAACAAGTGCATACCCTTCGAACCTTGTTAATACTAGAAGGATTGCGTGAAGATAACTTAAGAGGGCATAAGAAAGATTTACAAACTTTCTGTGTCGAGAAAGTGCAAACAAAAAAGGGCACACAACGTGTCTTGGCTTGTTGTTTTGATTCGAACAACACAACAAAACCAAAGGGGAAGATCTCTTGTTTAGAAGGCAAAAGCAAGAAAGAAATTGTGTTTTACTACGACACAATAAGGAAGAAGAAAGGAAGTCGACTGGAAAAAGGAGTGTATTACTTCGATACACATAGAGAAGAAAGAAAAGACGCGCAGAAAATTATAGGCGTTGCTTGGATTAGAAGAAAGTTACCGGTACAAGTTTATAAAGGAACGTTGGCAATACTAGGAGACAACAACAATTTGGAGGACATAAGCGACTTGATCACTCGCTATATAGAAAAAATACCGAATAGTTTTAACTATTGACAGAAGTTGTTGGTACATATACGGTGTGGACAGAAAATAGAAGAAAAGGAGAACGAAGAAAGAAAGAGTATTGTGGGAACAACGTAGTAAGAAAGCAAGCAACAGCAGGAACGACAAACAAATACTTTGTTTAGACGTTGGTTTGATACCGTGGGGTACGAAGAAAAGGAAAAGAAACAGCAACAACTCGAAGTTACTGTTTGGCAGAAATAATACCGAATTATTTTTGAGAAAGGAAGACTTGGAAGTAAGAAAACAACGACAACATCCTGAAGGTTGATCGTGGCCAGAAAAGTTCAACTCGAATAGTTTTTTTTGGAGGAATAAGCCGAGGCATAACAAGGGTCTAAGGCACGTAGTAGGAACCAAGTCAAAGAAAGGAAAGAACAACGTGACGGTTTGTTGGTATATTGTTTCGACAACAACACAACCGAATTGAAATTGAAAGGAGACGAGGAAAGAAAAAATACGTGGTTGATATCACTCAATAATATCGACACACAAGTGGGAAACGCATAACATACGAGGTCACAATAATCACTATTTTTGGATTTCATTTATACGCCTAGTATAGATTCATTTTTCATACTATTAGGAAATCCCGTGAACTATATTGATCCCGTATTACTAGGATTCCCGGATAACTATTTCTGTTCCCGTAGAAGTAAGAATACCATATTGGTTAGAATTCCCATACGATTAAATCGTGAAGGTTATAAAACACATTTAGGATGGCCGGTGATGATACAAACACTACACCAAAACCCGTGACACCTATAGCACAATATCAATGCCCTAAACTTAAAACCACAAACTACACAGTTTGGACTATCCAAATTAGGGTTATACTTGAAGCACAAGGGTTATGGGAAACGATAGAAACTAAGGAAAATACACAAGTAGATGGTAAGAAGGATAAGGCAACACTAGCTTTCTTATATCAAGCACTGACCGAAGATGTGATTTTACAAGTAGCTAGTTGTAAAACTGCTAAGGAATTGTGGGAATCATTAAAAAGGAGACACGTTGGAGAAGAGAAAGTGCAACAAGCACGGTTACAATCACTAATGATAGGATTTAATGCACTTCAAATGAAGGAAGATGATACGGTGGATGCATTTACAAATAAACTGAATAGTTATGGCACGAAGGCCAAAGAATTAGGAAAAACCTTGGATGAATCACTTTTAGTACGAAAACTATTAGACTCCACACCAGATAGATTCATTCAGATAGTAGCATCCATAGAACAAACGAATGATCTCAATGACATCACTTTAGATGAGATCGTTGGAAAACTTAAGGCATTCGAGGAAAGGATAAAACTCCGAAGGGGAGGACATGTAGATAGCCAGGACAACCTATTATTCGCACAAGGCGAACACTCTAGATATAAGAGACGTTTCAACAAGAATAGGGGTAGATCAATCTACACAAGAGGAAACTGGCAGAATAAAGGAAAAAGAGATAACTCGAATGAGGAAAATTCAACTCACTATGACAAGAACAATAAGCATAGAAGTGGGTGGAAGAAGAAAGTGAAATGTTTCAATTGCGGGAAACATGGACATTTTAAGAAAGAATGTAGAAGCCCATCAACAACTCAGGAACAATCAAACCTTATCTTTGAAGATGATGAACCATCATTGTTAATGACTACACATGAAGAAGTATTGTTAAACGAAGGTCAAATACAGCCCGGAAAGTATGCTACAACAGATGCTAGCATATGGTATTTAGACAATGGTGCAAGTAACCATATGTCAGGAACGAAGAGTCATTTTAATTATATAGACGAAAGCATCACTGGACGCGTTCGTTTTGGAGATGGATCATATGTAGAAATAAAGGGTAGAGGTTCTATATTGCTAGGATGTAGAAACAAGGAGCAAAAGATAGTTTCAGATATTTACTATATTCCGAACCTCAAGAGCAACATATTTAGTCTAGGACAACTTACCGAGATAGGTTGTAAGATCATCATGGATGGAAACAAGCTGACTTTGTATGATAAGAATAGGAAGTTGTTGATGAAGGTAGAAAGGTCGAAGAACAGACTTTACAGTATTAGATTGCAAATAGAGACACCTATATGCCTTTTAGCAAATATAGAAAGCCAAGCATGGCTATGGCACGCTAGATTAGGTCATCTAAACTTTGACGACATAAACAAGATGACAAGAAAGGGTCTAGTGGAAGGAATACCAAGGATAAATCATGCAGGACAAGTATGTGATGCATGTTTATTAGGTAAGCACAGCAGAACACCATTTCCGAATCAAGCTAAATTCAGATCTAAGAACCCATTGGACTTAGTTTATGGAGATCTCTGTGGTCCCATAAGTCCAGCAACACATTCAGGAAAGAAGCTCATCTTCTTATTAGTAGATGACTGTACACGTTTCATGTGGGCTTACTTTCTCACATCAAAAGATCAAGCATTCGATACATTTAAAGAATTTAGACAGAAGATTGAGATGGAGTTTAGAATGAAGTTAAGAATGCTAAGAACGGATAGAGGTGGTGAATTTACATCAACTGAATTCACTAAATACTGTAAGGAAAATGGAATAGCAAGACAGTTAACAGCACCATACTCACCGCAACAGAATGGAGTAGTTGAAAGAAAGAATAGAACGGTGTTATCAACTACTAGGAGTATGATGAAAGCAATGAGGTTACCCTTAACTTTTTGGGCGGAAGCAGTTAGACACGCCATTTACATACTAAATAGGGTACCAACACGAGCACTAGAAGATAAAACACCATATGAAGCACTCTACAAAAGAAAACCGAACCTACAAAACCTCAAAATATTCGGATGCACAGCTTATGCTAAGATAACAATACCACACTTAAAGAAGTTAGACGACAGAAGCATACCGATGGTTTATTTAGGAGTAGAGGAAGGATCAAAAGCTTGTAGGCTATATGATCCAGTAGAAAAGAAGAAACATGTTAGTAGGGATGTAAAGTTTATGGAAACAAAACCGTGGAACTGGAATGAAAACGAAGAAGATACAGACTCACTAGACACATTTTGGGCTAGTTTTATAGAAGGAGAAGTTGACAATGGAACTGCTACACCAGTCAACATTGGAAATGATGATATATATCAAACGCCGGATCAAACACCAGCACCAACACCAGATCCAGCATCACCAGTCACACCAGCAACATACATTTACAACCCTAACTCAGAATCAGAAGAAGCTACTATTAGCTCATTAGAGAGCTCAGATAACAGATTTGATCATACACCAGTACGAGGTTTAAGAAATATAACGGAAGTTTATCAAGAAACACATGAAGTAGAAGCACCTAGCTTATTCTTCACAGAAGAAGAACCCCGTAATTACAAAGAAGCATCAAAGGATGAGAAATGGATTGAGGCCATGAAAGTCGAATTAGATTCAATCAACAAGAATAACACATGGACTCTTACTACATTGCCCCAAAATCAGAAGGCAATTGGACTCAAATGGGTTTATAAAACCAAAAGAGATGCACAAGGAAAGATCATCAGATATAAAGCAAGATTAGTAGCAAAAGGTTATGTACAAGAACAAGGGATAGACTTTGATGAAGTATTTGCACCAGTAGCTAGAATAGAGACAGTTCGATTAATATTAGCACTAGCAGCATATCATGCATGGCAAGTACACCACTTAGACGTAAAATCAGCATTTTTACATGGAGAATTGAAGGAAGAAGTCTATGTTACACAACCTGAAGGATTTATTCAACAAGGAAATCAAGGAAAAGTATACAAGCTAACAAAAGCTTTGTATGGCTTAAGACAAGCACCAAGAGCTTGGAATGTGAAGCTTGATCAAACATTAAAGTCATTAGATTTTAAGAAATGTAATCTCGAACAAGCAGTCTACACGAAGAAAAGCAAGAATTCAACACTGATCGTTGGAGTATATGTAGATGATTTGATAATCACGGGCACTCCTAAGAAGGAAATAGACTTATTCAAATCCCAGATGGAAGACAAGTTTGAAATGAGCGATTTAGGATTACTAGCATATTACCTTGGGATAGAAGTTACACAGACAGGAGGAGAGATTACCATCAAGCAAACTGGATACATTAACAAGATCCTCAAAGAAACAAGTATGACGAACAGCAATGACACGAAGATACCATTGGATCCCGGCACTAAGTTGGTCAAGGCGGAAGATGGAGAACCAGTTGACGCAACTTATTACCGAAGCTTAATTGGAAGTCTTAGATACTTACTACATACAAGACCGGATCTTAGTTACTCAGTCGGACTACTCAGCAGATTTATGCAAGACCCGAAGGAACATCACCTGAAGGCAGTTAAACAAGTAATCCGATATGTCAAAGGAACAAAAGAACATGGAATAATATACAAGAAAGAAGGCGGCTGCAAGATTACAGGTTACAGTGACAGTAGTTATGGAATCAATACCGATCAAGGAAAAGGAACTACTGGAGTCGTATTTTACTTTGGAGAGTCACCTATCACTTGGTGTACTCAGAAACAACCGACAGTGGCGCTCTCATCATGTGAATCAGAATTCATGGCGGCTACTGCAGCAGCATGTCAAGCATTATGGTTAAAACGTTTACTTAGTGAATTGACTGGAATGGAAGAAAAGAGGATAACACTCAGAGTTGACAACGTATCAGCAATAGCACTCGTGAAGAACCCAGTATTTCATGGAAGAAGTAAACATATAGACATTCGCTATCATTTCATTCGTGAATGTGTAGAGAATGGTCATATAAATGTGGAACACGTTAGCGGAGAACTACAAAGAGCAGACATACTAACTAAAGCTTTACCAAGACTCAAGTTTACAACTATGAGACAAATGCTCGGAGTTCAAGACCTTGGAGAAAGCAATGATCAAGATTAAGGAGGAGAATGTGAACCAAGTTATTATAATCTCGATATTACTTTCTAGAAGTACAAGGACCAAACTAGTAGAAATAGAACTTTGTAACTGCCATAATTTCTGGCAGCATTAGCGAAGGGTTGTGACCCTTTGATCACACCCATTCGATTAGACAGAACCAAAGGGACATACCCTTTGTACGAACAGACACGATGGTTCAATATAACCATTCGTTTAGTATAAATACATGTAATCCTGCAACATAACAACAGTTGGATAAAGTTGATAATATAAGTTATCTTTTGTTTATCGTTTGCATATTTCGCTTATATACGAACCAAACACATCGATCCATAAAGGCTGGGACAACTTGATTAACTTAATACTTACGTGGCATGGATTTTGGGGTCCCAAATTTGAACATTTCTTCAATAGATCCACTGACATCCAAAAACTTTAACATTTCATGCATGTAATTTCCGACCATGGGTGGAATATTGTGAAGCACTCCCTTCCAAATTCCCTTGAGGATATCCGTGCGTCGTGTTCCCTCCAGAGCTTCATCTCTTGGTACATATGTTGAAGATGTAATGACATTCACTTGCTTTTCTGCTCTTATATCTACGTAATATTGGTAAATTAGATTGGCTTTCAGGGGTTTTATTAATAGCACTTTATTTACTTTGATTAATTGCGGGTTAAAAAAACTCACCAGTACTTGTAGTAGGACGTCCTGTGCGACAACGTCTAGGATGTGGGTTTCTTTCACCTCCTAGGGTTGGCCTTGCAAATTCAGCTCCATTATCAGGATTTCCAAGATCATTATATGTGTCATAGTCATATATTCTGTCTGAAGGTAATCTATGACCATTTCCATCACCTCTTTTATTTTTTAGTTCCTTAGCTCTCAAGTATCTCAGCCCCTTCGGCGTTTGACTTGGTAAGTATGCCTATATAATCCCATCGAAACACTAAATCAGTGGATAGCCGTATAATTAATTATGTAAGATATATAATAGGGAAAACTACTTTGATTAATCATGTAGATTGTCATTATTACTTTACTGTAGTGTATACATGATACATCCAGCATTGAGTTTAAAGTTTTTTTCTTTAAGGGTGTCACTATTCATATGTTATATTTATGAAAGTATTTTGAATACAGAAAAAGCGGCCCTTAGACACTCACAAATTATGAAACCTCTTTGGTCATTATTGTATTTTTACATCGCTGGATAACGTTAGATTGGTACTTCTTATTGAATTTGTTCATAAATTAGGATTCATATAAATTAGAGGTTTTATTAAATATGCAGTAGATTTTATTTAAATTGGCCAAGTACAGATCCTAGATACTAGTTGCATTTTATTCATAATAAAACCATATCATCATAATTGTTACTTGGATCTCCAGTAGACAAAAAAAAGTTCCTATTAAGTGGATAGAGCGGATATGTAACGCTCTATCCCCTTATCTGTAACTTCTTCTAGCTTCTTGCTAGTTGATATATATTCTATTGTCGTAAAAAAAAAAAAAAAAAAAAAAAAAAAACATAATTATTACTAAATGAATTGTTTTGTTTTTGGGGGGCTAATCACTTGGAAATGTATGGTACTTTGGTACTTGTCGCATTTTCCAGTTCTAATCACTGAACTAAAATCTGTGTACTTAAATCCCCAACCTTTTGAATTTGGTCACTTCTGGGTATTTTGCACATAGAAAATGACGATTTTACCTTTTTTTCCTATTGACAACTAAGGATAAAATGGTCATTTTACATGCGCAAAATACCCAAAAGTAACCAAATTCAAAAAGGTTGGGGATTTAAGTGCACAGATTTTAGTTCGCTACCTAAAGTGGAAAACGTGACAAGTTGGATACATTTCCAAGTGATTAGCCCTTTTTATTTCCATCCTTAAGGCTTATCTAATCTAGCTATGAGTTCGAGGTGAAGGAAGATTTATGTACCTTGTTGGAAAAGAATATTCTTTTTTCTTTGCTAGTATCAGCTGGTTGAATCCATGAGTTGCAAGAAAAATGGAAAAAACCTTCAAGCGAGATAGTCTCCACATACAACTCCTTGTCATAATAATTTTTCACCAGGATGGCCCCAGGTTCTCCAAAGTCTCCATCAATTACCATCTCAACTTCGAAACTGAAACACCCCGCACCATTAGCTTTACAAGTCGTACACTTGGACCAGTCTTTTGTACATTCCTTGCTCAGCTTTGGCTTCATAGTACCTAGTATTGCACAAAGTTACAACATAGAGCTTTATTATACATCTGTTGGTGCATATTATGCAAGGTGGAAAGATGGGCATGGTCGTCATGAGTCATAACAAAATTTTTGGTATGAGTCGCAACATATGTGTGAAATTATTTACCTATGAACAATGTGTTAACTTTGATTGCAAAATTTATACTTATCTAATGATAATGTAGCTAGCTTCTTCCGTTTTATGCGTCAAAAATATAAATTGGGTGATTTTGGCCTGATCAGTCCATTTGAGATGTTCATAATACGCTAATATTACCACTTTGATCCATCTTAAGTAATTGGGTAGAAATGGCCACCTCTAATATTATATAAAATGGAACAGAAATTTAACCTCTAAAAATTAATATCTTACTTGGAGATAACTCAGTGCTAACAAGTTGCAAACTGACACCCTTTTCTTCAGACTCGTATAAGGAATTATTTTGTGAGTATAACCATGGTAACTTCATCATCATCTTAACTACATCCACTTCCTTGCTTATCCTGACACTGACTGTTGCAGTTACCTTTAAACTCGACGATACATCACCCTTCACCTCCTCCTCTAGGAAATCAGTAGCCGAAGCCAAGGAAGCTTTCACAACCTTTTGGCTGCAGCCAGTTTTTAACTTCTTTGTACCAGAAGAAAGGAACATGGGAACTTTAAATACCGATCTTTTGCCACAAACATGGATAGAAGGGGTAGTTCTGTATTTTGGGTCAATGTCTAGAGTGGTCATCCCATCATGGGAACAAGAGAAATTAAAATAAGCCAACATGTTTCTTGTTTCTGCGATATGATATTCAGCTACTTCAGTTTACATGTGTGGTTTCGTCTAATATACCATGCATTATATAGAAAAATTTAATGCTAGTGAAACACGTAAACCGGCATGTTTTTTTTTTCATGTATTTTTTAATGCACTATATAAAAAACAATCTTGCTTAATTTTGTCATTTTTTATTTTTTTTTTTTTTTCGTTTTTCATTTTTTACTCATGTCGACGAAGGACAAGAATTGTCACTCATGTAATCATGTTCCGTTTCATTCATGACTAGATACCTCGTTCCTAGGTACTGCGTACTCTTTGTTTGTTTTTGTTTTCGTATTACACCCCTTATCGTTTGCATTGGCTTCATTTTATATTGCACAACCATTTGCAATATATCACACCGTCCAGTAAAGTTATACCAATTCTTTGGCAGACGGAATAATTTCAGTTTTTTTTTTTTTTTTTTTTTGCATTGAAACAGGTTTTGTGTTAAAGGAGAACAGCAAGAAATATCCCAAGTTAATAAATGTCTCAGTTTTTCTTATTATGCAAATGGTTGCTCATAAATCACAACTGAAATGACAACTAGTTCTATTTTTTTATAGTAGTGTATTATCAAGCTAAATTTTTTGGGTCCGCCAATAATTGTATCAGTGTTGCTAATTGTAACTTTGACATCTACGCTCAAACGGGATAAACTACTATGTACTAAAGGAAATTTCCCTGAAAGTGAGAGACATGAGGACCCATGATTTTGTCCTATTTTTCTTCTTGTTGTCCTTGATGAGTTATCCTACTAGTACGAGTTTGAAAATGTCACGTTTTTATTTCCTTTCTTATGTGTTTCTAAATTTTAGCCACCTTATCAATTGAAGGAACACGTGTTATAGCACACAATCTATCCTAACCAACACAACTAACAACTAGATAAGATCAAAGAGGAAGAGTGAAACATGTAATATTAGCTTTATAATCACACACTTACACTTTGATACAAAACCTAAATTGACTAACTTGAACCTTGAGAGAACTATGAGGACCAACCAAAAAACCAACCTCCCAAATGAGGTAGGGAGGTTCTATTTATACTAAAATGAGATGGATGAGCTTGGACTTGGTTGGGCTTATACATAGGCTCATTACATTACAAACTTAAGTCCAAGCCCATTGATTAAATAAATTAACTCATACAACGACACAATTAATACAAAAATAATAACGACGATGACCATCACTTTTTATAAATCCTAACAATCTCCCCCTAAGGGATGGTCATTCAAATGATGCTCGGAGTGAGTTGGTCTTTCGTCTTCATTGTCTTGTGCCTTTGTGTGTCGTTGCATAATAGTCTTTGTTCTTGTTCCTTCATGCTATGTGATCTTCAAAGTATCATCTTTTTGGTCGTTCTTGCCTTGATCTACTTCTTCTGTCCAGATGCGTCGTCGTTGTAGATGATGATGGTAAATGGACTTTCGTCGGTACCTGCATAAGACAGTTAGCAATAAATCGTCCAGCGCTTACTGGTTCAGATTTTGAGATCGCTATCAGCATAGTGTGAGAACTTTCTGTAATCTTTACCATGGCCGTTGAGAGCCTCTGAAGTATACCGGAGTATTACTTTAAGACTGTAGACCGTTTGAAGCACGTAACCATCATTATGTAAGGCAAGATCCTTAGATCTCATTAAGACTCTTACAACTTGTGTCCTTTTAGGTGAACACAAGTGTATTGTATTGGAAGTGTTCCTAGGAGATCTTTGAAGAATCTCATGTCTCTAGACTCTATAATGTGCGTTTTGTTTTTAGTCGTCGGAGGCATGGAGTAGAGTGCCACCTTTTCAATATCAACACATCTCGGAATGAGAGGTCGATAGATTATGCAGTGTTCTCCGTGAGAAATGAAACAAATATCTTTTGAGAGATATCTGAGTGGATGGGAGGGGTGGTGCAATGCGTCACTGGGTCCATGACGTCTTGTCTTCAATATCAGTATCACCTTAGTGAGTACTGATAGCAGATGTATTGACCCGGTTTCTGACCTAAGTTTTCATGGAGGGCTATTTCTTTTCACCCTTTCATAAACTTTTCTTTTTATTCTTCAACCCCTTCTTTCTCCTTTCTCATTTACTCCTTTTTTCAATCTTACCTAAGGACTTCTAATTCTAAACTATTGGAATCGTCCTTGGGTAGATCCCTCCGGCTCTGGCGGATCATTGGACATAACCTAACCATAATGATATGTGTCTAATTACACATATATTTTATATTATTTAAACCCACAAAAACATCTGAAAACACTCAGATATGCTTCAAAATACAGGAAATATCAAAGAAATATGTTTTTATGTGTTACAATTGCAAAAGGATTGAAAACTGATAAAAAACAGCAAATTTTATATAATTTACAGTTTCAGTCCCCAAACTTTCATAAATTTGCAAATCTAGTCCCTGGATGTTTAAATCATGTAAAATGTCATTTAAGGTCCTTAGGGATTCTTAAGTTGTCAAACTTAATCCTTGAAAGTTAAAATTGCAAAAATGACAACTTAGGTCCCTGAACTTTTAAAAATTGGCATAATAGATCCTTGGAAATTTAAAATGGAAAATAATTACATTTATGGTCCTTGGTTTATAATATGTTGCAGGTTAGGTCCTTAAAGACACTTTGGAATATTACACAACACACCCTAAAAAATCAGCTTATTACATAATTGGTCCTTGTGATTTAAGCTACTAAACCTACCGGACCCAAAATAAATAAACAAACCAACCCATCCTAACACTTAACCCATCCTATTTACTAAACCCAAAATCCATATCCTGGCCCAACATCAAACCAGCCCACTTCCTTTTTTGCTAAATATCACAAGGTCAAACCTTGTTTGACCCGTCTTCCTTATACCACCAATCCCGCCAATACCAGACAGTCACCCTCAACCCACAGCTTCCTGAAATACCACTCTTCCCCCTCCTACACGTTACCTAACAACAACAAAAGCATTAAATGCTTCTCTTCCACTCCCACTAGCTAAATCAGAGGAAAACACCACGTACCCAGTTTTCCCGCCAAAAAGTGAAACAGACGATTGAGATCAAATCAATCCAATTGAATGATGGGGATTGCTTCGGAATTCATCACAGAGTCATATGAGAGTGCTATAAATAGAAGAGAAGCCATAATGAAGAACAAGTCCATTTTTTAGGACCAAATTAGTATAGAAAAATAGTGTAATTTTATTTCAGCTAAATTTATGTTTTTCAGTTGTAATTCTAGTTTAATTTAAGTAATCTGTCACTTTTATATTGTAACAATATTAATTAGTAATAAAATTTCAAGTTTTTAATTTTCTTGTTTAATTCGTATTAATTTATTTAATAAGCAAATAGCTTATTTTCAGTTTATCTAAGCTCATTTAAGCTTCATATAGCTTTTAGTGAGCTTATTGTAATTCTATAAGTTCTGATTCAAGGAAATGTGTAAAAGTCAACAAAAGTCAAACTGATGGTCAATAAGCTGTTTCTGGGTTTAGAAGCTAAAGCTGGATGGTTTTCTGGTTCCTAGCTTGTTGACAACAAGCTAGGAGTGGGTTCTAGTCCTTGTTCTCTTGTTCCACAGCTTCTTCAATTGTAAGCTTTTTTCTCATTTTTTGCTTAAATTCCATTTTTACTGTACCACTGCTTATTTAGTGCTTATTATTGTTTTTATTTGCTTATTGATAGTTTCTAAGCATATTTAATCTATCTAATCAGTAGTTATATAGTTCCTTTTTCATTTTGCTAAAAATCATTAAAAAAATCAAAAACAGCCAAGAAGGCATAAGCTTATTAGACTGCTTATTTTTCTAATAAAAGTTGCTCATTAGGGTCTATATAAGCTAGGTAATAATTAAAATCAGCTCTTTTAGTTTAAAATATTGAAGTTCCTTTGTAAAATCATCACAGCACTTATATTTAAGGGTGTTTGGAATAGTGCTGTTATTGGGTCAAACCCACAGCTACTGTACACTTGCCAATATCCCAACTTTGGATAAGCTTAAAATAGCCATTATAAGCTGTTTTCAAGTTGTTCCAAGTTCATTAGGCTGTTTTAGTAGTTTTGAGTGGATTGTGAAAATTTTGGGAACCAAACTGTTCAAATAAGCTCATACAAGCCACAAGCTTGTTTTGACCCTTTTCTTGGCTGGTTTAAGTAGCAAATAGTCCACTTAGATAGAACAAATAGAGTTGGATTAGGTTCCTTTGATTTGCACAATTCTGCACAGAGTCTGCTTAATCAGCAGACTATGTGTTTTTGATTGCTGATCAAGCACCAAATTGGACACCAATTGGGATGTTATTGATAGGGCTTTTGTGTTTTTTAGATAGCCAATAGTATAGGCTTGAATTTGCCCCCTTAATATTCCATCTCAGTAGCTTATTTCCTAGCTTAATCTTGTCTGCAATATTGCCTGATTTCTGAGTTTCTGTCTTGGAATTCCCTTGCAGCCAAGTGCTTAACTTACTCAATTCTTGTGCTTATTTGCAATTTTAAGTTGTTTTGAGTTTATTTTAGTATATTAATATATTTCTGAGCAGTTGGTTAACTTTAGTGCTTTTTAGCTTATTTTTGGCTTATTAGCTTATTGCTTATTGGCCCAAATCTGCTTATCAGGCTTAGTAAACTTTTCATTTTATTTTTCTTATCTTTCTAATATTATTTTAGATTTACTCAGAAATTTTCATAATTTTCTGAATAGTTTTAATATTTTTAATCATTTTAATTAGTTTTTAATAGTCTTTAAATCATAATAAATAGAAAAATAATCAGAAAAATATAATTCCAATTTTCATAATTTTCTTTTGTCATTTTTAATCTAGGAAAAATATAAAAATATTTTTAGACCTTAAGAAAAATCAAAAATAGAAATAAAGTGATAGCTTCTATTTAATAGAATTTATCTTTTTAAATTTTAATTAAGTAATTTTCATTTTTATAATTTTCTTAGCTTCTATTTACTTAGTAATATTTTTAGAAAAAGTTTTAGATTTTTCTTTGTCCATTTAGTATTTTTTATAATTTAAATTAGTTTAATAAGTAATTAAATAATAAATAATTAATAATAATTAAATAAAAAGTATAAAAAAATATAATTTAAGTTTTTAAATAAGTTTTAAGTTATTTTACATTTTTAGGTTTTAATTTTCTAAAATTTCAGTTTTCGTCCCATTTTAGCTTTTCCGTTACGCGTTTCAGTTTATTTATTCGCGTTTAATTTAATTGTGCATATCTGTTTTAATTTGTTGTTTAGAATTGTTAATCAAAAGCAAAATCAAATATCTGATTCATCAATCACTCTAATCCTAGCTTTTCACAGTTTTCCATTCACACCTCGTTGGGAAACGACCCAGGTGATCACTTGCCTGGTTCACACTACACACGAGCATTCGTTTTCAGACTGTTTGCCTTTTATCATTTATTACGGTTGACCATTCACAAGTGGTTGACTTGTGTGATAGAGAAATAAAAGATAGACTGTTTCGGGCGGATCACATAATCACCTTATTTCTCCATGATTATCCTAGATTATCGATCACAAACCATGAAACCTTTTGAAAATCTCTCAAAGTGTTCATGAGTAAACACATTTGGTTAACACATTGAGAGTTTTGCCTTTTTGAAACACTCCCCCTTCACATGTGCTCATGCATTTTTGAAATAAATTGCACACGTTGGGTAGAGTTCGCACATTTGAAATGATCGATTTTCAATGAACATGACCTTCGCGAGACACGCTTACATCACTAGTTAGACTAGCTTGAAATTATTACCCGTCCCGGTCATATTCAAAGATCATCTCTCGAATTGGTACATTCTACTCAGACAAGTCCTTTGCGAGACACGTTTACATTACTGGTAAACCAGCTTGAAATTATTACCCGTCCAGGACATGTCTTTTCGATAACGGACATTTAGTTTCGTCAATTCGAGGGTTGTTCTGAGTCTTTTTGAAGAGCTCGTTTTGAGATTCAAACCACAAAACTTCTTTTTGATCTCATTTTAATCACGTCCTCTCCCCCTTATATTTAAATAACACTTAATCTCCCCCTTAAAAATAGCATGAAGTGGTATTTTTGAAAACAGTTGATTAAAATGAAACTTTTTCTGGAGAGATGGACTGATTTTAGCATGAAAACGGAACATTTTTCTTTTTATACTCCCCCTTAATCAGAGCATTTTATTAAACAATTGAGTTTAAAAGCATTTAGGGGACTTGGAGGGAGTTGATGTGAGCACAAAATTTATAGAAAGACTTTGAACAAGCTTTGTGAAACAATTTTGATTAAGTGCCCACGGTTTTAGCTTTTTGCCATTAACATTGCGAGTCCTGATTAGAAATAATCAGAAGTCATCAATGTAGCGCGGGTCTCGTACTGAAATATACGAAAGCCGTTGTGAAGAAAATTTGAGAAAAACGACATGTTTTGGAAAAAATTTAAATGAACTCTCGCTCAAGCATCTGTACATGCCCGTATCATTGTTGAATGACATTTCTAGATACGTACAGAATATCGATTATACGAGAGACATGTCGTGAGAAGAATATTTTTGGCTTTTTTTTTTTTTTTTTTTTTTTTTTATTTTTTTATTTTCTATTGTTTTTGTATTTTTGAAAATTTTCTATTTTTATATTTTGTTTTTGTTGGTTTTTCAAATTTTTTATTTTGTTTTTGAAAAAATATTTACATGCGAAGCTTGTTGATATAAATCAAAAAGATTCAAGAAGACTTTCTAACTCTTCGGGAGTTAGGCTTCGCATTCCAATTCGACGAACTAAGTTTTCAAACCGCTCTTTTGGGAGGGCTTTAGTAAATAGATCGGCGAGTTGATATTCAGTCTTCACAAAAAATAATTCAACGGTACCCTCTTCGACGTGTTCCTTTATGAAGTGATAGCGGACTCTAATATGCTTGGTCTTTGAGTGTTGCACTGGATTGCACGAGATGGCTATGGCACTTTTCGAGTCGCAATACAAAAAACATCGAATGTAATAGCGCCTGGCCTTTATAGGATTAGTCCCACTACTGCATCTGCCTCTACATCTAAAACATATAGGGCGATAGACAAAATTAAAAAGGATAATCCAAACGAGTCTAGGAATGCTACAACAACATCTCAGGAAAACAACACAAATTCTGATGAGTGTGCCTTACCTTCTACAGGATTAGACAGAACTCTAGGAGCAGAAGACAGTCTAGGAGCAATAACAAGAAAACTAGTGTCTCGCCTGTTTCTGAGAATGCATGCAAGGAAGTAGAAGAACACCCTAGGAATTTAAAGCTTTCAAATAAGAAACATATGTCATCTGGATGTAATGTTAAGACTAGTGTTTTGAATGCATGTAATGACTCTGTTTGTTTAATGCACAAGAAATCTTTGTCTGTAAATGCTTGTGATGATATTGTTTCTGATAATGTAAATGATATGCCTGAACAGAAAAAGGTTCCTTCAGTCACTTGGGCTAAGTCTAGATATATTCGAAGACTTATTACAAAAGCTAGAAAAACCACTAGTAGCCTATTGCCTAAGGATCACCTTAAGTTTTGTGCATGGAAACCAACGGGTAGAACGCTTACACTTAAGAATGGCACATTAGAAATAGTTCCAACTACAACAACGGAAACCATCTCTAAGTGTGATTCACCTGTTACATCTAACCCTTTAGAACCAAATGTTAAACGGTTTCCATATACAAAATCATCTCTTCTTTGCAGGTCATTGAAATTTGTCTTTGGATCATCGACTCGGGTTGCTCCAAGCACATGACCGGGAATCTGAAGCTGCTGATCAACTTTGTATGGCATTTCATGGGGACTGTACGGTTTGGGAATGATCATGTTGCAGCTATTCTGGGTTATTGAGATCTTCGGTTTGGAAATTACTTGATCACTCGTGTTTACTATGTCGAAGGGTTGGGACACAATCTGTTCTCAGTCGGGCATGTACCACTTGTTATAGCACACAATCTATCCTAACCAACACAACTAACAACTAGATAAGATCAAAGAGGAAGAGTGGAACATGTAATATTAGCTTTATAATCACACACTTACACTTTGATACAAAACCTAAATTGACTAACTTGAACCTTGAGAGAACTATGAGGACCAACCAAAAAACCAACCTCCCAAATGAGGTAGGGAGGTTCTATTTATACTAAAATGAGATGGATGGGCTTGGACTTGGTTGGGCTTATACATGGGTTCATTACATTACAAACTTAAGTCCAAGCCCATTGATTAAATAAACTAACTCATACAACGACACATTTAATACAAAAATAATGACGACGATGACCATCACTTTTTATAAATCCTAACAACACGTGAATCTACACAAATTAGTGGAAAATGTGAACATGTACGTGACAATAACCATTATACTTGGCCCCAATTTTGACCATATTTACTTAAGTAAGTTGATGTTTAAAGTTAATAATTAACTCTTTATTTTCTTTCGTCATCTGGTTTGACCTAATTAGATGCTGTTGGGTCTAATAGTTGAGTTGATAAAGACAAAACATGTGAAACATGAGGGACTTATGGAGACAAAGAATAAAAATTCACAAAAGGAAAAGATTACTATGTATCTTTTATTATTCTAGAATATTCTTTGTAAACCCTAATCCTCTATTATATAAAGAGGATTAGAGGCGTAGGTTTTAGTGTGTGTGTGTGTCAAGATGTAGTCGACTAGAAGAGTTCGTTGTGTTCTAGGCATCAAGTTCCTACAAAGGATGCCTAGGTTTTGTGAATTATTAGTGTAGGAGATGATGATGAGGAACCTTAGTGATAATAATAATATTCTTATTGTTTAATCCGCTGTGCTTATTATTATCATTGTGTTTACTTGTTTATCCTATATCAAGGTCTAAACAACCTAGAGTCCAAAATGGTCCAAGAACTTATTTGATGATGGCGTACATAAGTTCTATCAAGTGTCGGAGCGGGGGGCTCTCGATCTAGGGATTGTACAAGGTTCGTTGTCGAAGAAGAAGCAGTTTTGAAGATGATATGATGGTCTTTAAAAATTTTAAAGGTATCAAATTTTTTTTTCAGTTGTATACTGATTTACTTTCTTGGCGACAAAGGTATAAATTGAAGATTTGTTTTTGGTTTGTCGCTTACAAATTAATTGACCAAGGATCTGTTGATTATTAAATTTAAGGATAAATTGGTATCGGTGGTCAACCATAGGTCTAATTGGATTGATTTAAATTAAGGGGTCGGTGATAGGTTGTACATGATTCATATTTGATTTGTGCCAGTGGTTTGATACCCATTAATTGTTGTTGTCGCATGTACAATAATAGGACGGTTCGTACTACATGGAATTAATAGGTCGATTATTTATAATTCGTATGTCATGAAGATTTGTTTTTACATTGTACTGATTCAAATTTGAAGAGAATTGATTGGTCAAAGCTTCATCATGGGATGGTGGTCAATGGTTCAAAATGAGGTAATTCTTTTGATTATTGATATCACGTGGGCATGTGCTTTGTGGTTTGTCGTCTTTTGGAAATTGATGAGTGATACATGGATATACCAAACCGATTCATACTTTTGAGATTCTACTATTGTACGCTTGTTTATGCTACTGCTTGAGATTTATACTACTACTGCTACGAATCCATTCTACCGCTACGTAGTTTATTCTGCTGCTAGTTGGTATTTGTTTCTACTGCTTGACATATTCATACTACTGTTGCATTATTTTTTCTGCTGCTGCGCTTATTGGTTAATACTGCTGCTACGCTTCATTGATACTACTGCTATTGATTCTGCTGCTAGTAGTGTTTGGTTTGAAATATATACTTGAGTTACGAGTAGTAAGGGGAAGCATTGGTTATTGATTTAGCACACACACAGGGGAAGAGACACACACCAGAAGAGATTGGATTTTTTGGTTTCGATTAAAGAACTATTCTTTATTGTTTACTACTACTTGATATCGTATATTATTGTTGTCATCTTTCAAACCTAGCAAAAATAGGATGCTCATTCATGGATGGTACAACATGGTGTTCGTTATTATTGTTGGTTAGTTATTCGACAAGTTCTTTCAAATGGTTAACATATGGGTTTCAGGGGAAGCTTATTGTTTAAATGTGTAACCATTTATATGCTACATCGAGGTGAAGATTTTCATGATTGCTCGTTGGTATTTTTACTGAAGATTTGAAATTTTTCTGTCTTGGATTCATTTATAAAAGAAAGCGTTTTGGTGTTCATTAATGGAGGGCGATTCAAGACATTAGAAGACTAAGTTGGATGTATGGTACTGATTCGTGGTTATGAAGATCAAGTTTGCATATTTTTGTCCCCTAATTGATGATGACAAAAAGGGGAAGAGTATTTTGAAGATTGCAGCTTGAAGATCCTTGATGATTTGCATGGTGTAAGGGGAAGTCGCATGTTTCATGACATATTAACTTCAGGGGAAGTTCATGCTTATTGGTTTTGTCAATATCAACTAGGGGAAGATTGTTGGGTCTAATAGTTGAGTTGATAAAGACAAAACATGTGAAACATGAAGGACTTATGGAGACAAAGAATAAAACTTCACAAAAGGAAAAGATTACTATGTATCTTTTATTATTCTAGAATATTATTTGTAAACCCTAATCCTCTATTATATAAAGATGATTAGAGGCGTAGGTTTTAGTGTGTGTGTGTCAAGATGTAGTCGACTAGAAGAGTTCGTTGTGTTCTAGGCATCAAGTCCCTCATGTTACTGGTGTTGCAGAACATGAGGATCATATGGTTGAGGATGTTGGTTCTGGTAAGGATGTTGTTGAAAAAGATGTTGGCAGTGATGTTGTTGCTGATATTGGTGAAAAGAAGGCAAAGAATGATTCTGCTGCTGGTGCAGGACATTTTGCTGTTGGACTTAAGGATTCTGCTGTTGCTTCAGAAATGGGTTCTGCTGCTGAAACAGATGAAGACACCATACCCATAGCTCAAATCATGCTAAACCTTCATGCTAAATCACAACAATCACCAAAAGTTATCCCAACACCTGAAACTACTGCTGTACAACCACAATCACAACCTGCTGCTCAACCTACACCAAAACAAGTAACAACTTTGAGACCTAAAGCCAAAGGAGTTGTCATACAAGAGCCTGTGCCAACAAGAAAACCTGTTCAAACACCTACCTATAAGGGTAAGGGTAAGGAGAAAATGGTGGAAGAACTTGAACCTTATCCTGATCCTAATGAAATTCCAATTGAGGTATGGCCTAAGCATTTGCAAGAAAGATGGGATGCTGAAGAAGCTCAGAGGGTTGCTGCTGAAGAAAAAGCTGAGTATGATAAAGCAATGGAGAAACAAAAGCAACAATCTGGGAGGCAAGCTGAAGTTGAAGCAAAAGTGACTGCATGGGAAGATGAGCAGCAAGATGTAAAGCTGCTATGGCATGGGAGAAAGTAAAAGTAGAGTTGGGAGATACTTTTATAGATGAAGGTATTAATGACTGGATTCAACAAGTCATTGTGGAAAATAAGAAAAAGTTGCTGGTTGCAAGGAAGAATAAGAAGGTGAATAGACCACCAACTGCAAGGTAACAGAGAACTTTACATGAGCAATATCTGAGAAACATGAAGGGATGGAAATTGAAGGAATTGAAGCCATACTCTAATGAAGAAGTTAAGCAGAAGTTTGAGGCTGCTAAGAAAGAGGTGAAGAGGAAATTTAAGCCTTTAACTGATGCTGAGATCAAAGAGTTTACAAGAATCAAAGTGGCACCAAATGCTTATATGAATCCTGAGTCAACTGTTAAAATGCTCAAAGTGTCAGATGTTGAGAAAGAGAAAGAGAATGTAGTTGAAGAGAAAAAGCCTGAACCTACTGTTGGTATAAAGAGATATGGGAGAAGAGTAAAACAGGTGGCTAGGAAGAAGAGAAGAACCCAGTCAGTAATAATGAGTGACTCAGAGCAAGAAGAAAGTGATTAGCATAATTTTGAAGAGGTGACTGCAGATGATATGAAAAGGGTTATGGATTTTATAGTTCATAAACCTCAAGAAGAACCAAAGCTAATCAATGCAGTTCCATTGGACTCTAAACATCCAATCATCTCCTATACACATGATATTCTATATGGTAGTGAAGCATGGTGGGAGATAAAAAGGGCAAATGGTGTATGTCAGAAATTTGTTAGATTCTCACAAATGCTGCATTACATGGATAGGGATGATATTGTTTAGCTCTGGAGGTTATATAAGGAGAAGTATGGGGATAGAAGACCAGATGTGATTTCTGAAAGACTACACTACTACTACCTGAAGAACATGTTTGAGCCTGATCCAAGGGATATGGAATGGATAGATCTGTTACACTCAACTAAGGTTCATAAATGGTACCTATTTCAATCATGTGGAGTACATGAGTTGATTGGTAAAGGTGTAGGTGTGTATATGCTGGTGGAAAGAGATTATCCCTTGAATAAAAATACTGCTGTTATCACTGAGATGCTACAATATGGAAAATTGAGGTTACAAAGACCATTTTTGTCAGATCATCAAGCGTATGAGTTGGTAGAAAAGTATCAAAAGATTCTGAAATCAAAGACTTCATAGTAGCAAGTGTTTGGAAGCATCCTCTTTGTGTATGTTTGTGCTTTGGAAGAAACTTGTATATTTTGGGAGAAAAATATCAAGTTTAGGGGAGGATTGTTGGGTTTAAATGATACTGCTGCTACTTTGAAGATTCTGCTGCTAAGTGTTTTATTCTGCTGCTCATGGTTCTAATGGAAATATACCAAGTATGATTCTGCTGCTAGGCATAATCATTCTGCTGCTAGGTATATTTATTCTGCTGCTGATGATATTCGAAGAATGATGAAATAAGCTAAGTGTCAAACTGCTGCTAGCCTAAGATGATTCTGCTGCTAGAGTTTGATTCTACTGCTTATTGGATATGTATAGTTTGTTTATGGTAAAGATACGATTAGATTTTATTCTTGTATAGAAAGTTTTGTAACCGACTAGGACTCCTTATGTTTATAAAAGGAGGATCTAGGGTTAGGGTTAGAAGTCGATTGTCTTAGCATACGTATTATCTTGTATTCACTTCAAGGTTCGTTGTAACCCTGTTACTTTTGAGTAACCGTATATTAATATATATTGAGGTGAAGGTTGAGAGAATTATTGTGTGTTATTGTTATTCTTCTTAAGATTAATTACTAGTTTCCGCATAGTAATTAATAGATCGTTCATAAGCAGTTTCTATACCAATTGCTTTAGGTTTATATCTAAAGTAATCAACAAGATCGTTAAGCTCAACTGGGATCAATAGATGCTACGTAGTGTGGCGTGGCGATTGTTTTTGCAGGTCATTTCGTTTTCATAAATTGGAAAGCCAAAATGGTTATTATAGTATATATAGCTGGTGCTCTCTGGAGGGCCATATTTTAATCTTAGGTTTTCTCTTACAACACTTTAATTTCCACAATCTTCCAAAAACAGTTGCAAAGATGAACTGGGACATATCTTGGGAGGTAGTCGGAAATTAGACCCACCACCATTCTCAGGAACATTACATACGGATCACAACCTGAACTTGTTCGTCATTTTGAGGTATATTGTAATTAATTTGACTCGAACCACCACTTAAACATCATTATTCCTAAATTGAAATACATCAAGAATCTAAAAAGTTGATAAAATGAAGGTTGGAGATACATTAGTGTTCTGAAAATTTAGAGAGATATCAAAAAAATTTTGAAAGTTTTGTATCAATCTGAATACAATTCTCCGCTTTTATAAAATAACAGCCGAATGCCTTAGATGGCATGTAAATGGTACTTGAATAACTTGAGTTCTTTAGGGTTTGTGTTATTATACGTTGAAACTCTAGCTAAAATTTATAAGTTGAAAACATAAAACCAGTTTTCACCATTTATAACAACGTTTAAAAAAGTAAGATTTTAAAGTTTTTTTAGTTGTTACTGCAAATATGAAGATATTTAAACTAAACGGTCTTTTATGTTTATGACAAAAGCATGTAACATGTAATAATATTACGTAAAATGCATATGTTACTCGTAACTATAAATCGTCTCAACATATATTCCTCAACACATCTCGATGTCTCGAGTCTTCTCATGCTTCAACAAAGGTTCAAATATGTTTGTTTTGTTTCATTATGATCAAAACATCTAACAAACCATTGAGAATGTTTAAAATATATTTTGGAGTCATTAAGTATTTAAAATATCAATCATTATCTTTCGAACCTCAATTCACATTTCATAAAATGTATGAACACGATTTTACAAACTAGGTTAATTATTCAAGTTGCATTTATTTCAAATACATTGCATCAAAACACTTTCATCATCTTGTAAAATCTCTTGCATCATTTTATAACACCTAACATATTTTTATATACTTTCACAAAAGTTACCTTTTTTTTGTTTAAACACATTTACTTTCATTTGAACAAAATGTATTAATACCACATTGACCAACTAGGTAGAATCTTCTCCTTTGGTGATTAATTCAAATGTGATATTGCATGAAAATATGGAATAACTATTTTGGCAATAATTCAAGACCAAAGAGGAAGGCATCAAAAGTGTTTTTGCATGAAAATCACCTTTAGACATATTAAGATTTTATGTGCTTAGCAATTAAGGTAAGCATCTTACCTCTTTAGCCTAGCCATTTTCTCATGCACCATTAGAAAGGAATATTTAAAAAAAAAAAAAAAAAAAAAAAAAAAAAAAAACATGTGCAGATCTGACGGATCTACACATGTTTTGTTTGAATGACCATTCAAAACGAGCATTGAAATAGGCATGTGCAGATCCGAAGGATCTTTAAAAGATTCACCTGGTTGGATCTGTACCTTACGAATTCAACCACTACTTTGCTTATTTAAACCACCATTTATTACACATTTAACTAAGCTTTTGCAATGTAAAAATACACATTTTCAAGTCTTCAAAACCCTCTCTAACCCTTGATCATATCTTCTAACTCTCATTTGTTAAAAGCATGTTATCAGGTAAAGATCCATTAAGACAAGCTTAGTGTTCTTGTCATCCTCAACCACCACAAGCATACTTACATATGAAGATCCACAACAACAAGATTAGAGCTCTTATCATCTTCATCCATTGAATGTTTCTTATCAAAAGAAAATTAACCATATCAAGCTTAGATTTCTTGATGTTTAGATTAGGCATTCATCTCCATTAGACAATCATGTCTTGTATCACCATCATACAACACTATGTATCATCACTATACAACACCTTGTATCACCCACAATATTTCAAACTAGAGGTTAGATGGTTTATAGGTTTAGTGTGTTTAGGCCTTAAAACACAAGGATTATAGGTTTAGTGTGTTTAGGCCTTAAAATACAAGGTGTTGATCCTAGATATACATTTGATCGACTCCCTTGGCTTGTAAAGGTTTAGTTATGCTAGATGAATTAACACAACTAGGTATAGAAACTTTGTTGAATTACTAAGGTTTATGCGGAATCTAAACAATAATATTAAGAAGAACAGTTAACACAATCGTAAACAAATCAACAACTTCAATATTATTAATACGAATACTCTTTAAGTATTCGGGTTTGCAACCTTGAAGTTATGAATAATGTGTATCGAACTCTATGCCCTAGGACCTTCTTTTATAGGCTAAGGAGTCCTAGTCGGTTTACAATAACTTTCTATACAAGATAAATCTTTAAAGAATCTTTTCTATAATTATCTAACCGACTATACAAGTTTATCTTATCAGCAGTATTAACTAAATACTCTAGCAGTCTTAATTCTAACTCTAGCAGTAGTAATCTTGCAGCAGTTGAAACTCTGAACTAGCACTAACTAATTAGTGTATATTTCCTTGAAGTTCCCAGCAGTTATAATATACACTAGCAGTCTTAACCTTCATTAGCAGCAGTAACTCTATAACCAGCAGTAGAAACATACTTAGAGCATTTTCCTTTTAATCACATGAGCAGTTGTAATCTCATGAGCAACTTTATCTATCTTGAGTAGTATTAACATCTTGGAAGCTTTAATTCCCAACAATCCTCCCCTAAACTTGATATTTTCATCTAAAATCATCAAGTTTCCTTCAAAGTATAATCCTTCACCAGGAGGATGCTTCCAAACACTATTCCCTCATTTTCTTATAATCAGCTCAATAAAGTTATTTCCCTATTTTCTTGAGAAGCTGATATACCATTTCACTCAATGATTAACTTGAAGTTTAACAGTACCATTGAGCATCATGTCAAGTATATGCTTAGCTAAAGGATAGTCTTTCTCCACTAACATGTAGATTTGAAGTCCTCTCATCATCACAGTATGAACTCTACATGACTGAAAAAGCTTCCAAGGCACAACTTTTTTTTTATATGGATCATGCCAAACTCTATCTTCATGATAAGTTTCAAACATAACCTTCAAGTCACCCCAGAGAACCCTGACCGGATCTAAACACACATGTTGTGTTTGGGATACTTTGAGTATATACTTGATAGCACGCGGAATTTACTACCAAGTACTTAGAAGAATATGAGTTTATGTTTGGTGATTGATTAAGTAAGACAATAAGAACACAAACGATATCAACCAAATTATAACTTCAATATATATCAAACGATTATAATATGAACGTGAAGAACACTTGATAATTCGTATGAAGGGATATCTATGTTCGGTAGATGTATTCGATATCTAAACCCTAACTAAGGATCTCTTTTTATAATGCAAAGAGTCCTATACAAGTAAAACATCTAACCGTATCATTTATACAAATAAGATATATACCATATCTTTTCTATATTTATCTTCACACGGTTTCACCTTGATCTCTTAAGCAGTCCTAACTATTCTTCCATCAGCAGTCCTAACTGTTCTTGTATTCTTCAACCGTACTAACTGCTTAAGTTTAATTCCCATCAATCCTCCCCTAAACTTATGATTTCAATGCAAATCAACAAGTTTCTTGAATTAAACATCTGATTATGTTGATGGGGGGTGGATTCTTTCAAATACTTATCTTTAAACTCGAAACACTTTGGGAATTATCTTCACATATCATACTCTTTTTGGTCAACTCTTCAAAAATTACCAAAATTAATTTAATTCCATCAAGAAATTAATTCCTTATACCAACCCAAGAGTTAATTCCTCCTATCAACCCCGCATTGAATGTCATTAAACCTTCATTAACTCTATAAAAACTCACATATCCACACAAAATCTTCAACACAAATTTTTAACTTTTCAATCACTATGAATTCTTCTCCACCAAACATTATAGAAATCTCATCCGACTCTTCTTCAGATTCTGGAAGTTCAGGTTGGAAAAACTATTTTCCACCAAACTATTCTTCAACTTCAAGAAACAATCTTTCAAAGAAAAAGGCTGAAATAACCTCGTCTGAAGAACCTTCAACAGATGAACTTCCACCTTATGTGGATGATTCATCCTCCTCTTCTGACTCGTCTGACGATGATGATCTTCAAAAGCTATCAGTCTTATTAACAAAAGAATTTGAAAAAGCCGCATCATCAATGAAAAGGATGCCTGTTCCTGAGAAGAAGCCTGAGAAGAAGCAAGTTCCAAAACCAAGAACAGTAGTGCTGGCACTCCCTTGCAAGAAGGTGTCTGACATCATGGGTAGCAGAGGAGCCCACAGCAAAACCATGCCTGATATCCAAGGAAAAGGAAAAGGAAAGCTTGAGTAGTGGTTATGTGTTAGATTTGTTTAGGTTTGTGTGTTGGTAGTTAATGATGTTAGGAGTTGGTTGGTTTTGTTGGTTTTTCTTATGTGAAGCTCTTATGTAATGAATAGACTTTATGCACTTCTTTATAATTCATCTCTGACTCTTAATTCCTCCCCTGAATTTCATAATCATCAATCATCTTTAACAGCAACTAGAACAAACTTTAATCCTCCCCTGTTTGGAAGAATCCTCACCATCAGATGAACTAGAACATATGTTATCCAAGCTCAGCATTCAATATGACTATTTGTACAAGTTACCATCAATTCAGTTGTTTAGTTTCAAACTGCTCTCAACACTTCCAGATGTATTACCTTCTGAGAGAGGTGTATCACAGAGCATAAACTCAGTAGGAACTAAGTTTTGAACAATCAGTACAAACTGGTGAAGCCAGCAGTTCAGACTGTTAACCCCAGCAGTACTAACTGTTAGCAAAAAGTTTTCAGAGATAAAATCAATTTTTAATTTTAATGTGGATTCGAAAACATTTTTGTCCACTTATAGTTTTTAGCAAACTATCAGCTATGAACGGATTTGACTTGTCTTTACCAGTAGCCGTTTGCTATGGACTAGCCAACTCTTCACACTTAGATTTGGTGAGTTGATAACCAACCAGTTTTTGGTAAACTGTCAACCATAAACGGATTTGAGTAGTCTTTACCATAAACCGTTTGATCTGAAATAGTTGATTCTTATGTTGATTAGACATGGTGAATCAATTACCATTTGTTGTGTGACAAGCATTCACACTTGACAATCCAAACCACCATACTTTTCAAAGCACAATCCAAAGCAAAAAGCTTTTCTTAACCTGAAATGTTAGTCCAAAACCAAAGAAAACACAATACACAATATTCTCTTCTAACAGTTATCACAATTGACTAACAAATTCACAAGCAGTACTAAAAATTTTCAAGCAGTCTCAACTATACAAATAGCACAACTAACAGTACAAAAACCAAAAACATTTAGACATTAATCTTTTGAAGGATTAAGCATTCCAATACCTGTTACCAAGTACTGAAATCTACTTACATCAAAACCTTTTGTTAGGAGATCAGCAAAGTTGTCATCAATGTGTATTTTAACAACTTGTATTAACTTCTTTTCAGCACAGTCTCTTATAAAATGATGTCTAATTTCAATATATTTAGTTTTTGAATGTTGAACTGGATTCTTAATGATACACATTGTACTGTTATTGTCTATATGTATAATTGTGTTTAAGAAATTGTACCCATAATCAAGCATCTGGTTTTGAATCCATAGAACTTGAGCACAACAACTTGTAGCTGCCACATATTCTGCTTCAATAGTAGATGTGGCCACCATAGTCTGCTTCTTACACTGCCAAGAGATTAATCTTCGACCTAATAACTGACAACCACCTATTGTAGACTTTCTATCCATGCTAGCACCAGCATAATCAGAATCAGAGAATGCAACAAGATCAAATGCAGACTCTTTAGGATACCATAGCGCCAAGTTAGGCTGACCTTTAAGGTATCTGAAGATTCTTTTTACTACTGTGAGATGAGACACCTTAGGATTTACTTGGAATCTTGCACAGGCACAAACAGCAAACATAATGTCAGGCCTAGATGATGTAAGGTACATCAAAGACCCAATCATAGATCTATACATGTGCACATCCACATCTTCACCACTGTGATCCTTTAATAACAAATGTGTCTCCTTGTCAATTAGTGTGCTAGCAACCTTGGCATCTGTGAATTGAAATTTCCTTAATATTTCACCAACATATTTATCCTGAGAGATAAATATACCATCTGACTTTTGCTGTACTTGAAGACCTAGGAAGAAGGTAAGCTCTCCCATAGAACTCATCTGAAATTGGTCTTTTATCAGCTTTTCAAACTCCTTACACATCTGTTTCTTTGTAGAACCAAAAATGATGTCATCTACATAGACTTGTACCAGTAGAATATCACCCTTTTCCTTTTTAATAAAGAGAGTTTGATCAATTTTCCCTCTATGAAACCCATTCTTCAGAAGATATTTAGCAAGAGTTTCATACCAAGCTCTTGGAGCCTGATGCAATCCATATAGAGCTTTCACCACTTTATAAACCTTGTCAGGATGCTCTTGGTCTATAAAACCTGGAGGTTGTGAAACATAAACCTCTTCATCAATAGTACCATACAGAAAGGCACTTTTCACATCCATTTGATAGACCATAAACCCCATAAATGAAGCATAAGCAAGAAATAATCTTATTGCTTCAATCCTGGCAACTGGAGCAAAAACTTCCTCATAATCTATACCCTCCTCCTGAGTATAGCCTTGAGCAACCAATCTTGCTTTGTTCTTTATCACAATGCCCCTCTCATCCTTCTTGTTCCTGAATACCCACTTTGTACCAATCACTCTCATTCCCTTTGGTAGATCAACCAGAACCCATACATTCTGAATTTTGAATTGAAGTAGCTCTTCTTGCATAGCTTCAACCCAACTTGATGATTCTAAAGCCTTTAACACATTTTTGGGTTCAACCTGAGATAGAAAACATACAAACGTACACTCATGCTCATCGTCATGATGTTTCTCCTCATAAACTACACTGAGAAATCCATGATGATCTGGGTCTTGAATTTGCCTTCTGGTCTTGACTCCAGATTGTACATCTCCTATGATATTGGTAAGTGGATGATTCCTATGTACAATAGTATGGGGAGTAGAAGGAGCTGCATAGCTAGAAGGCATGTTTTGCAGACCATCTCCAAAGAAATTAAACTCATCAGCTTGAGAAGCAGTATCAACTGGTGAATCAAGATGAGGTTGACTTGGTCCAGCAGCATCACTATTTTGCTCAGCAGTTGGAACTTGTGGCTGAGCAGTACTAACTCCATTGGTACTGCTCGTTGGATTTTCAGCTTCTTTACCATTCTGACCACTTGTTTCAGCAGCATCTTTCTCTTTGTCTACACCACTTGATGAAGGAATATCATCTTTCTTTGTAGAAGACTCATTCACAGGACTTTCTTCCATGACAGGTATGAAAATGCAATCATCATCTTCCTCCTCTGAACCTGCATCATTGTTAGTATTTGTACCTGTAACAGGCACATAATTCATGGAATCTGAAAGACTGTCAATATCAAAGATCCAATCTGGACCTACACCTGCAACATTTGGTTTATTCTCTAAAAATTCTATGTGCAGATTTTCTTCTACATGCTTGGTACTTGTATTGTACACCCTAAAAGCCTTACTGTGCAGAGAATAACCAACAAAGAAACCTTCCTCAGATTTCCCATCAAACTTTCCTAGTTGGTCTTTGGTATTAAGGATAGTAACATAACAACCAAAAGGTCTCATGAAGCTTAAAGTAGGGGTTCTACCTCTAAGAAGCTCATAAGCAGTCTTATTGTGAGGTTGCACAACTAAAACCCTATTCAATACATAGCAAGCAGTGCTAACTGCTTCAGCCCAAAATGAAACTGGTAGCTTAGAGTCAGCTAACATTGTCCTAGCAGCCTCTATAAGAGTCCTATTCTTTCTCTCAGTTACACCATTTTGCTATGGGGTTCTAGCTACACTAAACTCCCTCTTAATACTTTTTTCTCTGCAAAAGTCATCCATCACCCTATTCTTAAATTCAGTCCCATTGTCACATCTGATTATTTTAACTTTCTTATCAACTAGGTTTTCTACTTCAACAATAAAGGTCTTAAGGATTTCACTTGTTTCATCCTTAGTTTTCATAAAGAATACCCAAGAAAACCTACTATAATCATCAGTGACAACAAGGCAGTATCTCTTAAAGTTCAAGCTATTCACAGAAGTAGGACCAAACAAGTCCATATGCAACATATATAAAGCTTGAGAAATAGAGTTCTGGGTCTTTGGCTTACATGAGGCTCTGTGTTGCTTACCCTTAAGGCAAGAAACACAAGTTTGGTCATTTAGAAAAATTTTGTTTGGTAAACCTCTTACCAACCTATGTTTAGCAATATTGTTAATGGTTTTAAAATTAACATGACCAAGCCTCCTGTGCCATAACATTGATTCTTCCAATGTGGCTTTTGCAACAAGACAAGTAAGCCCAACCTTAGGAACTAGTTTATTCATCTCAACACTATATGTATTATCCTTTCTAGGGATTTTAAGCAATACTTGACTTTCATCAGGTAGCTTGAAATCAGGAGAAAGTATAAGACAATCAGTATCAGTAAATAAAACTTTGTTCTGTTTATCACAAATTTGTGATACACTAAAAAGATTGTACTTAAGTTCTGGTACATAATACACATTTTCAAAATCAAGATTACCAGTTTTAATTACCCCTTTACTAGTAATTCTTCCTCCAACACCACCACCAAAGACAACTAGTCCTCCATCCAGAGCAATAAAGTCTGAAAGATATGACATGTTGCCTGTCATGTGCCTTGAACATCCAATGTCTGAATATCCTCTATCTTCTTTACCATTTGAGGGATGTTCCTGCACACAAAATAAAGGTGTTAGTTTCTTTTGGGGATCCAAACCATCACTGGTTTGGATCTGCCTTGTGCATCAAGATGAGAAAACTTGTTTGAGGTCTTTGATGCACCATTAGGTTTGGTAGAATTTTTAACCCAATGTGCTGAGGCCTTGACAGCATTGCCCCTTTTTCCCTTAACATTCAAGTGCCTAGCAGTAGGATTTGCTGGTCTAGCAGTTGGAACTGCTGACCTAGCAGTTGGAACTGCTTGTTTAATCTTAGGCACCCACTTCTGATTAGTCATTGCTATTTTCTGATAAAAATGCCTTTTAACTATTTGTGCATGATTTGAAAATTGTTTTGCACTAGAAACAGTTTGCTTGTTATTAAACCACTCATTTTGACTAGCAGTTGAAACTGTTTTGATGCCAGTCTTTAACATAACAGCTTTAGGTGACATCTTATGATTTGCATTAGGGTTTGTCAATCTAGTTGAATTATTTTGAGTTACCCTAGCATTGTTATTCCTGTTCACCCTTGCATTCCCAGTAACCCTCTTTTTCCATGGGTTAGAATTACAATAAGCAGCCATATGATCAAAACTTCCACAAACAAAACATACTTTTCTAATCATAGCAAACTTATCATCCATTTTCTTAGATTTTGAGTGATTCCAGTTCCTATGACTACTCTCAGAACTTGATGATCTGTTCTTAGTCCTATACATCTCAGCATATCTAACATTTTTCCTAACTGGTTTGATGTTTTCAGTCTTAACCACTTTAGGAGCATGTTTAACTTCTACCTTAACAACATTAGGTTTATCCTTAACCTCTACATTCTCATCATCAGATGTCCACTCCTCAATAGTTGGTGCATCTGAGTTCCTATCAGAGGACATCTTTTCCTCAGAAAGAGATTTATCACTAGCACTCACAAAAGAATCTTTTGCCTTAACAAATTTAACAGGATTCTCACTAACCTTAACACCATATCCAGGAAAATCCATATCCTTAAACTCTTCTAAACCAGTATGAGCTAAATTAATTCCTGGTGGAGCAAACATTCCTCTAAAAGGGGGTGCAACTGACTTATAACCTAAACCAGATTTAGCTTTGTTAAGTATTTGACTCTCTACAATCTTCTTAACTCCGTTTGAAGTATATTCAAGAGTGTCTACACTTAACTGGATGTTTTCTTTTTCCTTTTTAAGCTTCTCTAGTTCATATACAAGTCCACTCATTTTATTATCTTTTATTTGCAATTCCCTCTTTAAAATACCTATCTCATCAGAAAAGTTTGACTCATTTTGTTTATAAAACACAATTTATTCTTCCAAAACAGCTAATCCTCTTTTATGATTTGACAGACTAAAACTTATTTGATTAAATTCAACTCTAAGATCATCATACTGTTTCTTAACATTTGCATAATCTTTTAAAGCACGACAAGAGTTTGAACATTTTTCAGGTGTATATACCTCAGTGTCTGAGAAAGCCATCAAACCCAAGTTAGCTGGTTCCTCTTCTTCCTCCATGAAGCTCCAATAAAATCCAGCTCCATCTACAGCTACCATAGCCTTGGAAGAAGGCTCTTCAACATTAACAGTTCTCCTTGACCCATGCTGATTCTTAAACCCTTGATTCTGGTTGCTTTGTTGTCTTGGACCTCTACATTCCCTAGCAAAGTACCCCATCTTGTGACAATTAAAGCATTCCACCTTAGACTTATCATACCTAGCAACATCTCTTCCATTGAAGGTAATCTTATTCCCAGTCCTTTGGTAATACTTCTTAGCCCTGATGCTTATCAAAGCCAACTGCCACTTTAAATCCATAGCTTCCAATTCATCTTCAGCAATTTGAAGAAGATCTTCATTAAAGATCTTTGACCCACCAGACTGTTCTGACACAAATGCATATATGGTCTCTTCAGTCAAGCCAGCAGTACTAGTTTTTACACTAGCAGTGCTAACTGTTGGTATAGCAGTACCAACTGCGTCTTCATCTTCATGATTCGAATTGTTTGAAGAAGATACAAAAGCCATATTCCCTGAACTGGAACTGGTGCTACCACTCTTCTTGACCTTTTGCTCAACAATCTTAAGATTATTGTAAAGCTCATTCATTGTCATTTTCTCCAGCTCTGGTTTATTGCTCCAAACCACAACATAAGTGTTCCATTCAGCAGGTAAACTATTTAGAAACTTCATGTTGAGGTCTTCTTGAGGTATCACAATCTTCAACACAGTAAGTTGACTGATGATCTTTTGAAGCCTATTAAAGATATGGTCCAAAGTTTCATTGCTTGATGCAGTGAAGTTCTCATAACTTTGCTTAAGTAGGGTTTTCTGTGCCTTCTTGATAGCTTCATTGCCACCAAATCTTTCCACCACTGCTTCAAAAGGAGTTTTAGCCGACTCGTAATGGCTAAAGTTCAGCACTTGATCATTTGGAATTGCCATTAGTAACAAATTCCTAGCATTCTGATCATTCTTCTTTTTGATTCTCTCCTCGTTTGTAACTAGCTCAGTGTTAAGCTTTGTGATCTTGGAACCATCAGCACGTGTTTCTTCAACAGCAATTGGTTTGAAGGAATCACCATTGATAATAATATCCCATAATGCATAGTCTTGCACCATGAAATATTGCTCTATTCTGAGCCGCCATAAATCGTATTCATTCTGTTTCAGCATGGGGAGTTTAGCAAGGATTGAGGTTTGAGGTGTCTCCATGTCCATCTTCTTGGTTGCTAGTGAGTAAATACTTCTGGTTCTTCTAAACTCAAAGTATCAGAAACCTGGCTCTGATACCACTTGACCGGATCTAAACACACACGTTGTGTTGGGGATACTTTGAGTATATACTTGATAGCACGCGGAATTTACTACCAAGTACTTAGAAGAATATGAGTTTGTGTTTGGTGATTGATTAAGTAAGACAATAAGAACACAAACGATATCAACCAAATTATCACTTCAATATATATCAAACGATTACAATATGAACGTGAAGAACACTTGATAATTCGTATGAAGGGATATCTATGTTCGGTAGATGTATTCGATATCTAAACCCTAACTAAGGATCTCTTTTTATAATGCAAAGAGTCCTATACAAGTAAAACATCTAACCGTATCATTCTATACAAATAAGATATATACCATATCTTTTCTATATTTAACTTCACACGGTTTCACCTTGATCTCTTACGCAGTCCTAACTGTTCTTCCATCAGCAGTCCTAACTGTTCTTCCATCAGCAGTCCTAACTGTTCTTGTATTCTTCAACCGTACTAACTGCTTAAGTTTAATTCCCAACAAACCCTATCCAAATTTCTTCTGATCTAGAATCTCCATACTTTTCTTTGACTAATGCCCATAAGGTCTTCAAATCTTCCCTGTCAAAGTTTCTGAGCATTTGTGCAAAAGTGACAAACCTTTGAGACTGTCCACCAACTTTGATTATCTCCCATCAAGCAGTCTTTCCACGATAAACAGTTTTCCAATCTATGATCGGTACTTTAGTCTTCAAAGGAACTGTTGGTCCACGGAATTTGAGTAGTTCTTGAAAAAATAAAGAACAAATTCATTATTAATGATGACCAATAATTACAAGATTACTCAATACCCACTTGACCAACTAATAACATCTTCAGCTTCTTCAAGGGGATAATTGCGGTATACTATCCCCATTGAATGACAAATAAACTCTCATTGATCCAAGCTATGCTTGAGATTCAATGAGAGGATTATCCTATCAACTAATACTACATATTATTTGTTTGTTTAGAATCGATTCTATCTCTATTACAACACACATTTATATAGAAGAAAATAAAACAAGGACATTTGGGGTTTGGTGTGAGTTGTCATCCACTACAAGTGGTCCCTCTTACTTTTCTTCTTTTGGATATGCAGCCACTATTCTTTAGGAGTGATGTCAAATATTCCCACTTATATGGCAATTTTCATGTACTTTGTTTGACTTCCCTTTTTGGAAGTTCCCGCCCATATTTTTCAGTCTGTTTGTAGAGATAGCATCTTCAGGGTCACTAAGATATTTGTCAAATCTTAGTGACACTGGAGTTGTTTGTAGCTCATAAACTTTACTCACTGACACCGCCTTAGTATGTAAAGTGTTTGTTCAGTACAAAGAGCTTTATACAACACTCCCTGAATCTGTATCAGTGAGTGACTCACTATTTTATTTTCAAATTCTTGTCAAGGTAATTGGGTCAAATTTTTGACCCAACAGTCGCCCCCTATTTGAATATACAAATAGCCTAGGTGAGTTAGGTTGGTTTTGGTTATGAGGTCATGGTGTTTGGTTTTTCAGGTGCTGGACTCCCTTTCAGTCACCTTGGGTTTGGTTTAAGGTTATGTTTGAGGTTCGGGTTTGGTTTTTAGGTCTATACATGTTTTCAAAGTCTTCTGGGTTTCAGACTTCAGGGACTCGTGTTTTCAGGGACTTGAATTAACATTCAGTCACTTGTGGTTTCACAGACTGAATATTCAGGTACTCGGGTTCAGTGGTTGTTCAGTGACCATTTTAGGTTCGTGTCTTAGTGAGTAAGAGTGACTGAGCTGTGTTTTATAAACACTGATATCTACCCCATATATATATCTCAAACCAAAAAAAAATCTCATCATAACACTTCCTGACGAACTCGTACCATCTGATTTTTCCACTCACTCAAACCAAATCAGTTTCTCTTAACATTGAACAAACCCATCTTTTTTAGCCTCCTCTAAGATTCTTCACGTTCAGGGTGTATCTGTTCAGTGACCTATTCTTGTTCAGGCTTAATGGGTTCAGTGACTCGGGTTTGAGAGACTTGAGCAACATTCAGAGTCGTTTTGGGTTTCAGGGACTTTTTTTAGAGTCACTTTGTTTTTCAGGACCTCAATGTCATTTTCAAGGACCTGAATATTGTGTTTCAGTGACCTAAATGTTATTCAGGTTCAAGGGTTTAGTTTGAGGGGTCAGTTGAGGTTGGGGTTCAGTGACCTGGAGTTTAGTGAGTAAGCTTTGTTACTGAAGGTTTAGTAAGTGAGGGTTCTGTAACCAGGTTGGTTTCATTGATAAGGGTTCAGGGTGAGAGATTTAGTATGATAGGTTTAACTTGAGGGGTCAGGTTAAGAAGGCTCAGTTTTGGGGGTTCAGGTTTGAGGGTTCAGGTTTGACTGGGGGTTCAGTGAGTGTCGGTTCAAGTTTGTGTTTCAGTGAGTGGGGTTCAGTGTGTGAGGTGTTGTTTAACTACATATATTCACCTAAATATCTCAAACCACAAACATTTTCTTCATTCTTCACACTTCGCGACCTACTGAAGTTCACCCTTATTTGAGTCCCAGCCTAGCTACAAACTTTTGAAGCCAACCTTGATGCAATACTCTTAACATCGTATACCCACTGAATCTTATCAGGATACAGCTATTAGCCACTCTCATCTTTATCACTCCCTAATATAAGCTTAACTTGACAACCCATTTCTCTCCCTGACTCAAAATCTTAATAAGCTTTAATTCCAACACAAACTGAACCAAAAAACTTCCTGATAAATCTAATTTATCAGTAGTCTTTTACCATCATTTTTTTTCTCTTGTTAGGCTAATCCTAATTGCTATCATCCCCATTTTCTCTTCACTCTCTGCAATATATTATCAGTCTGATTTTAACAGACCATGCTCTGCCTGAATGACACCTAAAAGAATCTTTAAGGAGTTTTCATTTTCAAGCTCATGTTCAAGTTTATCCTGAATCACATACACACTCCCTTATGCGATATTCATTACACTCCCTGATGTTGCAAAAACTGTGATATCCCTGACTTGTATCACTTTGTGATTCCAAGCCCGATCACTGATTCAACGCCCACCCCTGATCAGACCTAGTGAAACTTTTTTTTTCACACAACTTCGATCTGTTCAGGCTTAGCCTGAAAAACACCAACAACACTCCCTGAGTCGATTATCGACAGACCCCAATCATTAACAAATCCACTCTCTGACCTTATCCCCTTCACAGGCCTTGATTCCAAATTACAACATTAAGCTCAAACCAGTATTCATCTGAAACCCATCACTTTTTAACATCATAGCAAACCTGGTCCTTTTAACACTTAAACTCCACAAATCCGATTCAAACCCTTTTTCCATCTCAGCTGCCCCCTCTTTCATACCTTTCAATCAATAGCCGCAACATCTCTAATGAACCTTCTCTTCGATAACCATGGTAGTGTCACCACCGTTGGAGTTGCATCTGCAGCCACCGGAGTTGTGACAGTCATGTGAGTGTTTGATTTTGTTTGGATCAGAATCTTGGTTTTGGTAGTGGATAGGTTATTTGACTAATTGTTTTAATTAGTCGTGTGTGTTGTGGGATAGGATTTAGATTTGTTATGTATGTGTGCCTCTGTTTGTGTGTAGATGATATGAAGTTTTGTAAGTACTATTTTTTTGTGTGTGTTCGGTTTATGAAGCTGGATGTCATATCGAGAGTGTTATTTGGGTTTGTCGGGGAACTGGGTTTTTGATTTTTGTTTATGATGGATAAGTGGTGACGGGATAGATATTTGTGATGGGTTTTTGTTATAACAAGTGTGTCTTGTTTGTGAGTTTTTGAGTGTTTTGGATGATGATGGTGTTTTTTGTGTGTGGTGAAGTTGTGATATGTTTTGATTTGGGGAAGATAAGGTTTATTTTGTTTGTGGTCGAAATCTGGAATCTGGGTTTTGTGTGTATGTTGTGAAGATGTAGTGTTTTGGCATTTAGTCAATATCAATGTGCTTCTCCCCCTCAAAACTAGCAACATTAGTAGCAACTTTTGAAGATTTCACACTTATTATTTGACATAGCTCAAATGTTATTAGCTTTCATTCTGTCAATACAAGAACGAATTTGTATCATAAGAATAATCCACCCGCTCTGATACCACTAGCTGGTCCACGAAATTTGAGTAGTTCTTGATAAAATAAAGAACAAATTCATTAATAATGATGAACAATAAATACAAGATTACTCAATACCCACTTGACCAACTAATAACATCTTCAGCTTCTTCATCAGGATAATTGCGATATACTATCCCCATTGAATGACAAATAAACTCTCATTGATCCAAGTTATGCTTGAGATTTAATGAGAGAATGATCCTATCAACTAATACTAAGTATTATTTGTTTGTTTAGAATCGATACTCTCTCTATTACAACAAACATTTATATAGAAGAAAATAAAACAAGGACATGTGGAGTTTGGTGTGAGTTGTCATACACTACAAGTGGTCCCTCTTACTTTTATTCTTTTGGATATGCAGCCACTATTCTTTAGGAGTGATGTCAAATATTACCACTTCTATGGCAATTTTCTTGTACTTTGTTTGACTTCCCTTTTTGGAAGTTCCCGCCCATATTTTTTAGTCTGTTTGTAGAGATAGCGTCTCCAGGGTCACTGAGACATTTGTCAAATCTTAGTGACATTTGAGTTGTTGTAGCTCATATACTTTACTCACTGACATCGCCTCAGTAAGTAATGTGTTTCTTCAGTACAAAGAGCTTTATACAACACTTACTAAATCTGTATCAGTGAGTGACTCACTATTTTATTTAGTGAGTTGGGCTATTTTATTTTCAAATCCTTGTCAGGGTAATTGGGTCAAATTATTGACCAAATAGGAACAACATCAACAATTTCTTCATCATGATCACTTGAAAGTACTAACAATTGTCGTAGATTAGCTGTTTCTTTTGCATCACTTTCTTGTTCTTGCTCTGTTTTCTCTTGTGTTTGCTCAATTTGCTCATCTAATTTCTGCTTCTTGCTGCTTTTAACTCCTAATTCTTGTGCAGCTCTCTTAGAACCTCCTACCACCTTAGTTTCCATAGGAACAAATGTATTTACCCTCTTGAAGACTTTATCAAAATCTTCCTTGATCTTTTCAAAACTCATGTGCTTGAACTGATCTTGCTTCTAGTTATCCATATTCTTCAAGTAATTACACATTATTGATCTTTGTTGAACCTTGGTAGGTGGCTTGTTCCTTTTAGCTTATGCTCTCTTTTGTGCAAAGAATTGTTTCTTTTGTTCTAAAAATTCCATAAGTAGTTTAGCTTGCTCTGCCGCAGTAAATTTTTCTCTTTCTTCTTGTTGCAGCCTTTGTGCTAAGAGATAATCAGCTTCACACTTTGCTTCAATGTCATCCCATTTGTTCATAAGTGCAATTTCATTTGCTTCTTTCTCTACTTTGATTCTTCTTTGTTCTGCAATTATCCTATTTTCTTCCTCATACTCTTCTTGTAACAATCTAGCAGCTTCAACATCTACTATGAGTTGAGCTTCTCTTGATAAAGTTTTAACCATAGGTTCCTCAATCAATATTCCTTTTCCCTTGCCCTGTGGTTGTGGCAGTGATTGAATTGTTTTTGTTGGTGTTGAAGTTGGTTCCCTGATAATCACACCTTTGACTTTGGGTTTTGAACTTGCTTTGACTGGTGTTGTCTTCTTTAAATCAATCATAGCTTGAGCCAAAGTGAGCTCATCATCAATAGTAGCAGCAGTAGTAACTCTTGGCTTAGTAGCTGAAACTTTTTCTCTAGTAGCAGTAACATGCTCACTAGCAGTATTAACTTGTTCCACATGCTCCACAAATTCATCAACCACCAGTGCAACCATCTCATCATTTTCTACCCAGTTTCCTCCCCTGAAGCTGTGCTTGTATTCCCCCCTGTTTGGGAGCATTCTCCCCCAAACACTGTGCTTCTTAAGAAGATTCAATTCTGGAAGTAGTACCAACCTTGTATAACCTAATGTGTGTTTATGTTCTTGACCTCTATCTTCCTTCTAAATACCTAACCCTTCTCTTCAACATGATAATATCAGAACCTTGAGAAGTTGTAAGCTGCTGGAGGTCAAGAACATCTTTTGACAGTTTTGTACATTTTGCCATCATTTCATTTATAAGTTCAATACTACCCTCAGCACTTCGGAGTGTGTTACCTCTCCCGAGTGGTGCATCATTGGGAATGCTAGACTCAACCCCAAACATAGTTTGAGCACTTGAGCCCCCCATGGTTTCTTAGCGCTTGGGGTTTCCTTCACCTAAATCAGTTCCGTGGGAACTTGATTCATTAAAAGTTTCCTTGGATTGGGTCTTAGTTATGTTGCCACTGTCCTATGCTGCATCTAAGCTAACAACGGTAGTGGTAGCCCTTTCCAAACTACCTCCTAACTCCTGATGGGTAGCCTCATCTGCATCCATACTAGCACTAGCCTGAGGTAGCTGAGTGCCCCTTTTGGTGAACCTACGGGTATAGGTATTTTTAGATGGTGATGTGGATGGTAAAATTGTGGGTGTGTGATGGGTTTCAGTTGGGATTACTGAACCTTCACCCTGGTTTTGAGATTGGACAAGTGCCACCATATTAGGAAATAATGGTGTCACTTTCCCAGAAAAATCTTTACCCACCCTTCTCATGTTTGCAAACAGTTTCTTTATGAGCAAGGGTGCATCAAATGTTCTGTTGTGAACCTTCTGTTGAGAAAGTTGTTGATCCAAAAACCATTGCAAAAATATTGGATATAGAAAATAGTTGCTTGATGTATCCAAGTTCTTAACCAAACCTTCCAAAATCATTTTAGAAAAATTAAACTTCTGTCCTGTAGTTAGGCATATTACAGCAGAAGCCATATTAGTCCCAAACTCATTCCAGCCAGTTGTTTTAGGGCTTAAACAATGTAAGAAGGTATGGATTAAAAATTTCCATTGAGGTGAGAAGAGTCCTTTGTAAAATTTCAAAAATTCATTTTCCTTCTCATACCCCATGTTTGCAAGACCATCAAAAATTGCAGAGTTTAAGAGACACTCAACACCATTATCATCTGCTAGTTGAAGTGATTCTCTAACAGATGACTCAGTGATAAGTATTTCTTGACCATATACATTAGCCTTTAACAGTACTTCTCCATTAATAGTTATGGCCTTAGCAGTAGACCAAAACTGGTTAATGTGAGAAATGTGTATAGTAGGATTCACAGTTAATGTAAACCTTATAGGGTTTGCATTCAAGAAATCAATGATTTCTGTAAACCCTTCAGACTCTTTGGGTTTATCAAGAAAGGCAACCATGTTATGAATCTCAGCAAATTTGCGTAACGACATTTTGAGTTAGGATTTGTGATTTGGGGATTTTGAAGTTAGATGATAAAAATGTGTTAGGGTTTGTTATTAGAGAGAATTATGAGTGCGTGAAACTGATTAAGTGATCCAATTGGGGATTTAAACCCTTAAGTGAAGAAGTTACATAATCGTCCCTGCACTCTCAGACATAGCAGCATAAACCTAGCAGTAGTAAGTTATGCTTAGCAGCACTAACTTATACTCAGCAGCACTAAGTCAGTTTTTCACTCGAAACAACTGAATTATCAGCACTTCAACACTTTCCACTACTTAACATGCAAAAAATTAGTCCAAAAACACCAAAACACAAACAAAAACACATTCTCTAATAATCACATACGTAATTATACTTAGCAGTTTTAAGTATAACAAGCAGTATAAACTAGCAGTTCTAAGTATAACTAGCAGTACTAATTACACTTAGCAACAGAAACAGTTATTGACATATATAGCAGTACTAATCCCTACAAAACATTACTATAACATAAAGAGATAAGAATTTTCAAAGATTAAACATTCCAATACTGGCAATCAAAAATTAAAATCTACCCACATCAAAAGCTTTTGTGAGCAAATCTGCAACATTTTTGTCAGTATGAATCTTAACTATTTGGATTAACTTTTTTTCATAACAATCTCTTATAAAATGATGTCTTATCTCTATATGCTTTCTTTTAGAATGAGAAACATGATTTTTAATTATGCACATAGTACTGCTATTATCAATAAATATTTTCGTATGCATAAAATTGTACCCATAATCCATGTAGGACCTTAGATCTAACTATATCACACAATATAATAAGCTCGTATGGCACGTATGGTGACTTGAGAAGGAAGTATGTATGTGTATAACTAGAGAGAGTAGAGAGATGAAGATACAATATCTTATATAAAACACATACAATACACACTCAACCACACGACACAAATGAGGTGTGTGGTGTCTTTTATACATAAGATTAGATGCCTCATGGGCTGTCTATGGGCCTCATTTGGTTTGTGGATTGGGCTTGGATTACTACATAACTAAATATATTAGCTTAGGTTAACTTCTAACCTATTAGCATAGCCCAATCCACGAGTCCTTTGATTATTCTACTATATTTTCTATAACACGTTTACACAGTTTCGATGACTAGAATGACTGCCACTTTTCTTTAATGCTAACAATCTCCCCCTAAGGGGTGGTCATTCGAATGATGCTCCACGTGATTAGGTCTTCTCTCTTCTTTGTCTTGAACTTTGTGTGTCTTTGTAGAACAGTCTTGATTCTTTGTTCCTTCATGCTTTGTGATCTTCGAAGTAATGTCCTTTGATCTTTCTTGCCTTTAATCAACATCTTCACATGTTTGCAGTGTCGTCTTTTCCAACATACTCATACTTCTTGGAAAGGCTTTGAACTTCATACTTATGTCTTCCTCACTTGATACATGAACTTGTTCTTGACATTCTTGATTAGCTCTTTGACTTTGACATAAATCTTTGTCTTTAACTTGATCTCTTTGTCTAGAACGTTCTTCACTTGAGCTTGTTGAGGATGAACATCATAAGTATGAATATGAAGAGATGTAGATGTTGAAATATATGATGATGGAAAATGGCCTTTCCTCCAAGGGGACTTTCATTAGTACATGCATAAAAACAGTTAGTAATAAAGCATCCGGCACTTACAAGTTCGGACTTTGAGATTATTAACAGCATAGTGTCAAAACTTTCTCTAATCCTTGCCAAAGTCGTTCCTGAACCGGATCCCCCAAAAGGGCTAACTCAGATACACCGAAGTGCATCAACGATACAGGTAAGCCGCTGAAGTATACCAGAGTATCACTTCACGACCATAGACCGTTTGAAGTAAATTACCATCACGGTAGATAAGGCAAGATCCGTAGATCTTATAAAGACTCTTATACACCTTGTGTCCTTTTTGGCGAGCACAAGTGTATTAAATTGGAAGTGTATCCTAAGAGATCTTTTAATGAATCTCATGGCTCTAGACTCGATTATGTGCATTTTGGTTTTAGTCGTCGGAGGCATGGAGCAGAGTGCCACCTTTTCAATATCAACACATCTCGGAGTGAGAGGCCGATAGATTATGCAAGGTTCTCTGTGAGAAATGAAACAAATATCTTTTAAGAGATACCTGAGTGGCTACGAGGGGATGTGCAGCGCGTCACTGGGTCCATGAGGTCTTGTCTTCAATACCGGTATCATCTTTGTGATAACCGATAGCAAATGTATTGACCCGGTTTATGCCCTAAGTTTTCATAGAGGGCTATTTCTTTTCACCCTATCATAAACTTTTCTTTTTAATTCTTCAACCCCTTCTTTCTCCTTTCATCACTTTACTCTTTTTTTCAATCATACCTAAGGACTTCTAATTCTAATCTATTGGAATTGTCCTTGGGTAGATCCCTCCAGCTCTGGCGGATCATAGGACATAAACCTAACCATAATCACCTTATTACTCCATGATTATCCTAGGTTCATTGATCACATGCCATAAAACCTTTTGTGAAAATCTCTCAAAGTGTTTATGATTATAAAACACATATTGCTAACACTTCGAGAGTTTTACATATTCAGAAATACTCCCCCTTCACATGTGCTTATGTGTTTTTAAGATAATTTTGCACATGTTGGGTAGATTTTGCACTTTTGAATTGATCGAATTTCAGTGAACATGACTGATTCGAGACACGCTTACATCACTAGTTAGACTAGCTTGAAATTATTACCCGTCCTGGTCAAGTTCAAAGAAAGTCTCTCGATACGGTACATTCTACTTAGACAAGTTCTATTCGAGACTCGCTTACATCACCGGTTAGACCAGCTTGAAATTATTACCCGTCCATGACAAGTCTTTTCTATTACAGACATTTAAGCTTCGTCAATTCGTTGGTTATATCTGAGTCGAGCTCATTTGAGATTCAACACCGACCTTTAAGCATTTTTTATCATATTTTAATCACGTCTTCTCCCCCTCAAAAGTAGCATATCGTGATATTTTTTATATCAACTGATTAAGAGAAAAGCTTTTGGAGAGATAGACGGATTTGTTTTTGCATGAAGTCGGAACATTTTAATTTTGATTTTCATACTCCCCCTTAAAGAAAGCATGTTTTTAAACATAGAGTTTAAAATCAATTTTAAGGGTTTGGAGGGAGTTATCTTGAGCACAAAATAATTTCAAAGATTTTGAAAAATCTTTTGAAAAATCTTGATCATGTGCTCAAGGATTCTTTTATGGAAACGAGTTTTTGTTTGAAATCTTTTCGTTTTTATAGACTCGAACTTTTTGAAAATGATTTCATCTTTGAAATAACGAGTCCTGATCTGAAATAATCAGAAGTCAACATTTATGTCCGTGTTTCGTTCTGATGTATACGAAAGCCATAGTGAATAAATTTTGAGAAACGACATGTTTTAGAAAACATTTTAGAGAATTCTCGCTCAAGCATCTGTACTTGTCTGTATCATTGTTGAATGACATTTCTAGATACGTACAGAATATCGATTATACGAGAGACATGTCGTGAGAAGAATATTTTTTGTTTTTTGAGTTTATATTGTTTTTGTATTTTTGATATTTTTTAATGTTTTTTTATTTTTGAAATTTATATTTTTGTATTTTGTTTTGTTAGTTTTTCAAATTTTGTATTTGGTTTTTCAAAAATATTTACAGCGAAGCTATTTTGAAAATATTTTCAAGAAGATTTGAGAAGACGTTCTAGCTCCTCAGGAGTTAGGGTTCACATGCCAATTCGTCGAACTAAATCGCCAAACCTTTCTTTTGGAAGGGATTTAGTAAATAGATCGGTGAGTTGGTAATTTGTCTTCACGAAAAATAATTCAAGACTACCCTCTTCTACGTGCTCTTTTATGAAGTGATAGCGGACTCTAATATGCTTGGTCTTCGATTTTTGTACTGGATTGCACGAGATGACTATGGTACTTTTCGAATCACAATACAAAGGTATTCTATTGAAAGTAAAGCCATAATCTGTGTGTTGTGTCCTCATCCATAGAACTTGGGCACGACACACAGATAGAGATACATACACAGCTTCTACGATTGATAATGCAGTACAATCTTGTTTCCTAGATGACCAGCCTACTAGCTTTTCACCCAAAAATTGTGCTCCACCTGATGTACTTTTTGCTGTAACTTGACAACCTGCATGGTCGTCATCTGAAAATGCTATTAGTGTAAACTCGGAAGCCTTCGGATACCAAAGTCCCATGTTAATGGTTCTTCGTAGGTACTGAAAGATCCGTTTGACCTCTTGGAGGTGATGTTCGGTAGGCCTTGCTGGAAACTGTGGTAATAAGCAAACAGCAAAATGAATATCGGGTCGACTAGCAATAAGGTACATTTGAGAACCAATCATGCTCTGATATTTCTTCGGATCGATGGGTTTCCCAAATAAATCAGCACCGATTTTTGGTGAAGTGACCATTGGTTTACCAATAGAATCACAATTTTCCATACAATGTTTTTTCAAAATCTCAATTGTATATTTAGCTTGATTAATAAAAATACCACGAGGGGATTGGTGTATTTGTAAACCAAGAAAGAATTTTAGTTCCCCCATCATGAACATTTCAAATTTTACTTTTCATGAGATTTTCAAAATGTTTTGAATGATTCGGATTAGTGGACCCAAAGATAATGTCGTCCACATAAATCTGAACAATCAAAATGTCATCTTTATATTTTCTTGCAAACAAGGTAGAATCAACAGTTCCTTTGGTAAAATTGCCTTTGATCAGGAAAGATGATAGTTCGTCATACCAAGCTCTAGGAGCTTGTTTTAAACCATAAATGGCTTTCTTTAGCTTGTAGACATATTTTGGATGTTCTTTGTCAACGAATCCTTCTGGCTGACTCACATACACTTCTTCTTTCAGAGTTCCATTCAAGAATGCAGTTTTGATGTCCATCTGATATACAGTGATGTTTTTGTGAGCTGCATAGGCCAAGAAAATCCGGACTGCTTCAAGTCTTGCTACTGGCGCGAATGATTATTCGAAATCTATCCCTTCTTCCTGTCAGAATCCTTTAGCCACGAGACGAGATTTGTTGCGAATTACAATCATTTCTTCATCCTTTTTGTTCTTCCATAACCATTAGAGATCAATGACAAGTTTGTCAATTGGTCTTGGAATTAATTCCCAACTATGATGTAACTGGTAATGAATAAGTTCCTCCAGCATCGCTTCAATCCATGCATTGTCTGCCATCGCCTCCTAAATGTTCTTTGGTTCTTTTAGGATAATTGAGCAAATGTAGATGCACATGCCGGGGTCGGTGGAGAGTTGTCTTCTCCTCAGAACTGGCCTTGAAGGTTCACCAATCACTTGTTCTATTGGACGGTCTTTTGTCCATGGAGTGTAGAAGGGTACCTTGGGTTTAAGGTATGTGTGTTAGATGGTTCATGTAAACTTGAAGATGGTTCAGCTGAGTCCGTTGCAAAAGGGTTTTCGAATACTTCTTCTTCTAAAGCAGCATAATTTCGGTTCTGTGTTTGTTCTTCTTGAAATGATGTACTTTGGTTTTGCTCATCAACTCTTGGTAGAACAATTTCAAGAATTGGAGTTTCTGGAGTAAATGTAGATGAGGTTGAGAGAGTTGGTGCGTCAGCGATGCATCCTGTGGTGGTGGTGGTTGATGGTTTTGAGCGGGTGCAGCATAATGTTGTTGTGATGCATTTGTCGAATTTCCACCATAGTATTCATCAAATATTAACCCGAAGAAATTTTCCAGTTCTTGTTCTGAAGGTTTGTCACTGGTTGTTGATTGAGCTCCTTGAGGTATGAGTCCTGAACTAATGTGTCTAAAAGTCTGCAGGTTTGGTGCGGGTCCTAATCTATTTTGATTAGAAGCAATCGGGTTAAGCGCGAGTTCTAGAGCATTCTCTCAGAAGCCATTTGTGAAATTTCGTCAAACTTTACATTCATCGTCTGCATTATCCTTTTTGTCCTTCTATTATACACCCTGAATGCCCTCGAATTTTATAAGTATCCAATGAAGATTCCAACATCACCCTTAGCTTTCAGCTTCCCTAGATCTTCTCTGTCGTTCGTTGGATAGCACAAAGCGCCAGACACGTAATGGTAAGAGATATCGGGTTTTCTGTTGTTCACTAGTTCATATGGGGTTTGGTTGAATCTTGGATAGATTAGGGAATGGTTTTGAGTGAAACAAGTAGTGCCAACAGCATCAGCCCATAAGAATAACGGTGCACTAGAATAAATTAGCATTGTGCGAGCAGCTTCCACAAGAGTACGATTTCTTCTTTCAACTACCCCATTCTGCTGTGGAGTTCTGACAACAGATGTCTGATGTGTGATTCCAGCATCTTCAAAATAAGTTCTTAACTCCTGATTTGTGAATTCTGTGCCATTGTCTGTTCTTACAATCCTTACTGGAGCTTGAAGTATGACTTGAATACGGTTCAGAAAGGTGATGATAATTCCTGGTGCTTCGTCTTTTGACCTCAGAAACCTTACCCACGTATATCTTGAATAGTCATCGACGATAACAAGAATATACTTCTTCCCATTTATGCTTTCAACTCTCATTGGGCCACATAAGTCCATGTGCAACATATGTAACTTTGCTTCCGAACTGGGTACGGTTTTAGGTTTATATGATGCCCTTTTGCTTTTTCCTTGTTCGCATGATGGACATAAGTAATCCTTGGTGTATTTGAAGTTAGCAAGTCCGATGTCGATGTTGTCTTTGGCTAATTTGTTAATGGTGTCGAAATTGAGATGGGATAATCTTCTATGCCACAGCCAGGACTTTGGTCCTCATGCTCTTGTCATAAGACAAATTGGTGATGAAGAGGCCATTTGGTTGATGTCGATAGCATATAGGTTGGTGCCACGATTCCCAGTTAATAGATCATCGCCAACCAAATTTCTAACAAAGCATGTGATTCTCCTAAATGTAACCTCTAAATCTACATCACAAAACTGCCCGACTGAAAACAAATTGTGTCCCAACCCTTCGACGTAGTAAACTCGAGTGATCAAATAATTTCCAAATTGAAGATCTCCATAACCCAGAATAGCTGCTACATGATCATTTTCAAAGCGTACAGTTCCCATGAATTTCCAGACGAAATTGATTAGCAGCTTTAGATTCCCGGTCATGTGCTTGGAGCAACCCGAGTCGACGATCCAAAGACATATTTCGATAACCTGCGAAGAACAGAAGAGTTTGTATTTGGAAACTGATTTAAATTTGGTTCCATGGGGTTAGCGGTAACATCCGGATCACACTCATAGAAAGTTTCTACTGGTTCAATTTGAACAGCTTTCAATTTTCCATTCTCGAGTATAAACTCTCTACCCGTTGGTTTCCATACATAATACTTAAGATAGTTCCTAGGCATTTGACTATTAGTAGTTGTCCTAAATCGTGCAATTAGTCTTCCTATATATCTAGATCTAGCACTAGTTCCCTTTGGAACATTATTCTGTTCAGGCGTAACATTCACATTTTTAGAAACATAATCATCACAAACATCATTAGATAAACATTTCTTGCACATTAAACAAACAGAGTCATTACATGCATTAGAAATAGTACCTTTGACATTACATTTAGATGACATATGTATCTTATTACAAAGCGATAAATTCCTAGGGTGTTCTTCTACTTCTTCAACTTTATTCTGGCATCTACTCTTAGAGACAGGCGAGACTCTATTGTTCCTTGTATTGCTCCTTGGCTGTAGTCTGCTGCTCCTAGAGGTGCTTTCTAATCCTGTAGAAGGTAAGACACACGCATTAGGATTTATATTGCTATCCTTAGAAGTTGTTTTAGCATTCCTTGTAAAGACCAAGAATCGGTTTCTGGAGGTCTTGGTTGATCAAAATAGAGGCGATCCATGTTATTTTAGAGAGATAAGGTAAAGAGAAGGTGTAGAAATAAACCTTAGATATTGTTGATGTTGAAGATAAGGTTTTACAGCTGCACCCCTCAAGTGGAGACTTGAGGGGTATTTATATGCCTTTCAAGACAAGTATCCTAATATTACATTAGCAGTCCCTGCACTATATGCATTCTAGTTGTCTACTCCAATTCACGTAAATATCGCTCAGCTTCATTTCTAACAATCTCCCTCTAGCTGGAGATATACGTGAATTGGTTACAATGATTCCTAACAAGCACATAACAATGATAAATACAATGCTGAAGTAGAGCAGTTTCCTCTTGAGGATGTCTTCACAGCTCTTGATCTTCTCGTATCTTTCTCAACGTGCTTGAATTACTTGCAGAATCACTGTAATGATCTAATTGGGTTATTACTCCCTCCCAATTAGTAAGGCATTTTCTTTTACATGCTCCCTCCCAAATTGACAACCCGTTTGATATAGCCCTGACGCTTGTAGAAGAAGTTTCTCTGAAATCTTGCCTAAATTGTCTTCAGTCTCTTGCACAGCGAAAAATGGATCATAGACTGATAATCTGTAACTTCTTCACAGGTTTGTTTGGGGAGCATCATATCGACATCTTCAGCTCACTTAGAATGCTTCCAGTTCTTCAATAAACAGCCCCGATGTACACATTTCTCCCTCCAGGATGATGACGATCTTTCGGACTCATCCTACATAAGTGTACATAGACGTATCAACTAGAAGCAACATACAAATCAATACCCCATGAGAGGATGTCGATAACTATTCTCTCTACAATTCTCTTCAGATCAATCTCTTATCAAACCTCTTTTCTCTTCCTCTGGCTAATAGTAAATGACCACGTATAGAGACAACCCGATTATCAAAAATTTGAAAATGAAGTAAAATAACCCAAACTTGTGACTTAAGCTTGTACTAATGTGTGATTAAGAACCTATAATGAGCACAACAACGTCACTCCTTAAATTATAGGTAGTGGCATATACCCATCCATCCTTCCTTAACTGTATATGAACCTCTCTTGAATTATCCACATCTTTGTGTGACACTGAGTACTACAACGTATCTCCTTTAAGTGACAGTTAACTAGGTCTTCGTCCACCCACCCCTTGACCTATGAAAACTAGATAACCCAAGACTTAATCACTATTCTATAAATGCTCAAACAAGGATCTCGAAGAACCATGCATCCAACCAACCCCGATATCTTCAAGATACTAAGTACACGCACCCGTGAAATTCCACTTCAAGCTCAAATAAGTAATAAACAAATAATCCCCGTAGTCACATTTTGATAACGTTCAAAATTTAGCCATTGTTATTTGATTGTGATTCTTGATCAGGATCTTTTAAGCTATACGTGGTGATGTTGAAGGTGTAGGCCACTAATATTATTTGTGATTTTGGTGTGAAATCTTCCATAGAATGCAATTCCAATGATACAGGAAGAATTTGAGTATGAAAAATTTTACGCCAAATTTCGCCCAAAAAATTCGAATTTTGACCTAAAAATTTGAATTTTGGGCCAAAATTTTCTCTTATACCAAAATTTGAATTTCGCGTAAAAATTGAACGTTTAGTCCCCTGTAAAAATTAAATTTTACTCAAAATTTCCCGCCAAAAAAACTCGTTTTTTTTTTTTTTTTTTTTTTTTTTTTTTTTTTTTGGAATTGCGAAAGGAAGTCTGATTTGCGAAATCATGAACCAATTGCGAAAAATGGCTTGAATTGCGAAAACTTGCACCAAATGCGAAAGACCAACCAATTCCGAAAGTTTAGCCCAATTGCGAAATGAATTCCGGTAACTGGCAATTGCGAAAATCTTAGGCAATTTCGAAAGTTTGCAATTGCGACAACCAGTGCAATTTCGAAAGTTTATGGCAATTTAGAAAGTCAATCCAATTCCGAAAATCTTGCCCAATTTCGAAAGTTGACAGTTTACTAACTCTACCAACTCTTGTCCTTTTGTGTCTTTTCCACTGCTATGCCCATGCTTGTAAGAACTACCAACTTTCACCAACTTTGACTAAATATTCTTATACAAGAATATTTATCAATAAAAAATGAGGAAGATCTAAAAACAAGTCTTGGACAATCTTCAATAATTTCCAGTCGATCTAAGAACTTAGAACACCACAAAAATCCAACCTTTAAATGCAAGAATCGACTAGAAAACTAAGAAATCTTCACAACCCAACTCGTTACCTCACTAATAAACACAACTTTTAACCATAAAGTTGGGTCGTTAACTCACTAAGTTGGGTCGTTAACTCACTAATAAACCCAACTCGTGAACGATTCCAAGACAATCACAACAGCTCACGTTTTCATGAAACAAAAATGCAACTGTTGGGTCGTTATGAACATAAATCGAACACAAACAAGCTCACAAACTCGACTGATGAACAGTAACGAGATAAAACACACCATAAATCACATTTTTTTACCTCAAACACACCACGATTCGCCCCCGGTTAGCTCTTGATACCAATTGTAAAGACCAAGAATCGGTTTCTGGAGGTCTTGGTTGATCAAAATAGAGGCGATCCATGTTATTTTAGAGAGATAAGATAGAGAGAAGGTGGAGAAATAAACCTTAGATATTATTGATGTTGAAGATAAGGTTTTACAGCCACACCCCTCAAGTGGAGACTTGAGGGGTATTTATATGCCTTTCAAGACAACTATCCTAATATTACATTAGTAGTCCCTGCACTATATGCATTCTAGTTGTCTACTCCAATTTACGTAAATATCGCTCAGCTTCATTTCTAACATTCCTAGACTCTTTTGGATTAACTTTTACGCTCTTTTCGTTTGTTCCATATGTTTTAGATGTGGAGGCAGATGCAATAGTGGAACTAATCCTATAAAGGCCAGGTGCTATAACTTTTGGTGTTTCGACAACCGCTTTTCCTTTATCAACAATATTTTCTTTTTCATTTTGCTTGGGCAAGGGTGTTGGAGTGACTGGTTTTGTCAAATCATTTTTCACATCGAATTTTGGAACAAATTGAGAAATCGACATTTTTTGTTTAACAACCAGTTTTGAAGTATTTAGTTTGTCCGAAGTCGATGGTTTTGGAAACTTAGTATCCACACCCTTCCCTTTTGTGACTTTCCAGCTGAGCTCTCAAAAGATCATTTTGCTCTTTCATCTCCTTGCAGGCACACTCATATGACAGTTTGTCATACTTGTATTCCTCGATTTTTTGATCAAGTTGTTTAAAATATGATACGTTTTCTTTTTCAAGTTTAGTAAGAGCATTTTCATATTTTGAAACAATTACAGAGGTCTCAGCTTGCAGTCTTTCATCGTCTTCAACAGAATATGTTTGTAAAATAATGGACAGAATATCGGTCGACATAACTTCTTCGAAGAGAGAGTCATTTAGGTTTTCCAAAACTTTGATGTTTTCAATATTATCATTAGCTTCCTTCACCAGGGATTTGTGGTCCTTGGCTGTTTCTTTCAAAAATGCTTGTTCAAAATGAATTACTCTCGCATGGATGTTATTCAGTGGAGTAGTAATTTCTGTTTCAAACACCTTTTTCATTTCTGCATGAAAGCTTGAATGCCAGTTTTTGATACTGATAGTAGTTTTGGATGCAACAATATTTTGAAGTGTTTCAATTCTCGTTTTAACATCATCTAAATATCCTCTGGCAGCACTTGTGTTAAAAGGATTGTTTGAGGACATTTGCTACAAGTTTGAAAGAGTTTTAGAAACATCTTTTTGTTTTGCAACTGGTGTTGTCACAACTGGTTTTTTGGAAAACTTTGGTGTTTGTTTTTGTGGAACAAAAGGAATTCCAAAAAGTTTGTTAGGTTTATTGTAATCAATTCGTTTTATCTCTGGGTTCTTTTGTTTCATTTTAATGCGACTTTCTTCAACAAGCTCAATCATTTCGTCAGTATCCCGAACAGTGGGAGGATCAGGTTTAGCATATATTATATTTCCATTGTACAACACATTCTGTTCTTTCTGAGCTTTCTTGAGAGTATAAGGATTTTCACAACCGATAGCCATTTTCTTCATTGTATGTAAAAACGGGTTTGGATCTTTAATTAGCATATGAATGGTTTGAGCGGAATGACCCGTTTTAACAAGTAAATCTTCCAACTTTTTGATTGTTTCTTGTTTCTCAATGATTTCATCAAGAAGATCATTTTCTCATTTTGAAAAATCTGCTTTCAACTGTTTCTTTTCTTTTTCAAGATCAGAACAAATTGATTTTTTTTAGAAAGTTATTTTTTCAAATCAGAAATTTCCGCGTTTAAGGATTTTATTTTCATGTGTGAATTAACATAAAGTGTGTCAAACTTGATTTGCAATAGTTTTTCTCTTAAAACGGAATTTTGATAACCAATTTCTAATTCTGACTGTCGTTTTTTATGAAACTCAAAAGCTTTTTCGCTTTCCTTATACCTCTCAAGCTCAGCGGTCAATTTCTTATTCGCGGCCTTAACATCGCGATTGATCTTTTTTACTTTCTCAATTTCAATGCTACAATTATTCAATAATGTTTCAAATAGAGCACGTGTTTCCTCATCATTCTCAGCATGCTGGGAAACTAAGTCTCTACTATGATACATATCTGGAGTTGCCGAATCTATATTGCTAATACTCGGCGTGTCCAGGTATGTATCATAAGTGGGTGCTGGAGTCTCAGAATGTTGTTCCTCATGAGGAGACATATCAAATATATCATTATTGTGGCATGTATTAAATAATGGTACCTCAGATACTGCATTGGTGTCATAAACAGGAGGTGTGTCAGAATCCGTGTCGTACTTAGCCTCCTAAAGATTTGCCATAAATATGTATTGCGACAATTTTGCTGCAATCATATTTGTCAATGAACCTGGAGTCATGAAGGGCACCAGACATTTTCTGCTGAAGTATCACTATGTTCAGGAACAAGTCCGCGAAGGTGAAATAAATCTCTTGAAAGTTCAGACAGATGATAACTTAGCTGATCCATTCACTAAGGCTTTAGCTAAAGAAAAGCTTACTGAACTGGCCATTGGAATTGGACTTAGATTAGCCAGTAGTTTCATGTATGACTGTGTTTAGTATTTGGATAAAGGATATTGTAAACATTTATTATTAATGAAATAAAGTATTGGTTATGTTTATATTCATTATTTAATATTGTTGTCCTATTTTTTGCATGTTTTTATCCGTGAATAACTTAGTTATTCTAAATGTCCATTGTCAGTTAATGATATGGGAATATCATTATAATAAGACAAATCTGTGTTTTGGTATAATACATTTGAAAGTATATTGATGCTTTGTCATACCAAATTCACATGATATTCAATGAGTTGAATATAGAACTTATCCCAACTACATGATATTACTTATGGATATTATTAAGTAAATCATGGATAACTATCCACAGACTTGAGATACCAGATAACTGTTGTGAATGTAGTGCATTCTGTGAAACAATTTAACGCTATACGTAACTGGTAGTCATAAGGATTGTTTTCGGAATTGTTGCAAAGTTCATTAGTTATGCTTGTAGTAAAGATAGAATTTGTTCCTCCAAATTTATTTTTGGAGTTTAAAAATGTTGGGCCCCTCGTAGGGTTGACAAGATGTATGTGTGGCCACGCCCAAGATCTCCCCTGAATATGTTCAGAAGATTTGGTAATCTTGCACAATCACAAACAACAAGAAACAGAATTTTAAATAAAGATAATATCCATATCTTTATTTAAAGTAGTATTAGAAACAAAAGGATAATAATTATGATGAATCATTAAAGGTTTTTCGAGGAGACCTACTCGAGTTGTACTAGAGGCATCGGCGTGTTGCAAGACGCTAACCGATGTGACCACAACTATTATAATATGTATAAGTGGGAGCTGTTAGTTTTATAGACATAAAATAGTAGTTGTGTATTAGGATCGAACTCGAGATCACGGGATTGCACACATTGCGTATGAGAACTAAAAATTAATAATTATATATAAAACGTTATATTTAATTATTAATTATCACAAAACGTATAACGAACGTTAGTATTTAACGGAAGTGACTAACGGTCGTTAGATAAGAAAAGGAAAGGGACTAGAATGAAATTAGTAGTCAAGAAGATTCTGGATCCACCTCCATAGGAGAGGGCCGATAGGTTTGAGCTTGGGTTAGGGTTTCCTAATCCAAATCCAACTTGGACTCCAAGTTTCATTCTCTTTATAAGCAAACCTAATGTTCTAGTTTTTGTTACCTCTTGTGCACTATACTAAACCTAAAGTTTTCTTTCTCTTCTCTTGTTCTTGAATCGATTGACCATAAACCCTTTTAGGGGTCGATCGACTTTTGTGATTAAACAAAAGCGTTTGGTTTAAATTTGTGATTATTAACTTGCATTACTTTAGTTCGGTTTAGTACGTGTGTACAAGAACGTGATTCTTATACACGATTGTAAGAATCTTAGATTGAATTGCAAAAAAGGTAAGGGGCAATTCTTATAATCCTATAAACCCTAATTAGGGTTCATCATTCATATTGCTCGGTTTGATTTTTGTTCTTGCTAGAATCATCAAGGTACATTCACTTTAATATTCGGTTAATTACTTATGTGTTATATATCCTACGCTTCCGCTATATGTGTTCTTTGATGTTATTGATTATATATATGATAGTCATGGTATTATAATTCAACAACATTGTCACACATCATCTTTTCATATCATCAAATTAAGAGAAAAATGTTAAAAGATGGCCACATAAATCATTTACCGGTATAACAGGTAGGCGTTAACAAAATGCTGCACAAAATTTAGTACGTAGAATTGATTTATTTTTGGACTCAAGTATCTTTTTGATACATTTGAGATGATATATTGCTATTAAATGGAATCAAACCAATATACAAACGACAATTTTCGTCTTTGAGGCTTTGGTCTGCTGGTATCTAATGGTCAATTGATGACTGGCATGTACGTGTTTGTCGATCATGCATTATGCATAGGTTTGATTAGTGTGCAAGTGTAATTTACTACTTTTAAGCTCAATTCCGTTGAACTCATACTTTGTGTGAGCAACGATGGGCGTTTCTATTGTTGCAAAACGTTCAAGTTAGAGATATTAGACTAATTCAAGTTTTACACTTCATTATAAACGTGCAAATTATTAAAACATTCAAAGTAACGTAAGAAATCTATGTAGTCTTTAATAAAGATAACTGATAATGACTGATATATTATTTTGTTGTGAGAAAATCTAACCGGATATTACTTAAGACATTCTGATTTTTCACATTTGAAAAGTCAAAAATTCTAAAACAATGTGCTAGTCGACTAGATTTCTATGTCTATCTTTAAGCACTTTGTAAATGACATTTTGTTTTATTGCTTCACAACCTTACTCAATTACTTTCAAACTTTACCTTTTTGTTTTTGTTATCATGTTAATAAGACACAATATACATGATGGGGTTCAATTCGGAATGGACTAGATCTCCAGAACTTACGACGAGCAAGAGACCTTTTACAAAGTCAAAATTCTGATTATTTTTCCGAGGGTTGATAAACGGGGTAAAACCTTCAGGGAATAAAGTCTAAATAAGAGAATAACTCTTAAAACACAAGTTTACTTATAATTCAAAAGTGCATAATAATGATAGTGAGCCTCTTTAAATAGCATGGCACGCATCTAAATAAATAAACACGGAATTATTGTCAATGCTATACACAGAATTATTTTCATTGGATACATGATTTTCCATGTCTATTTCAAACACACCATTTAATTGAATTGCATTAAAGTAAAAAACAGAATTTGAAGTAACCGAAATTCCATTATTATTAAAAGTGTGATTAAAACCATTATCCAACAATAAAGAAACTGAAACAACACCCCTAACAATGGAGGGTGCATAATGACAATTGTTCAATACTAGAATTAACCCTGAAGGTAAAACTAAATCAAATGTCCCTATGGCTTCAACTGCTGCACGTATGCCATTGTCCACGTATTACAAATGGAGGGTGCATAATGACAATAGTTCAGCTTCTTTGCTCCTCTAAGCCCCTGCGATTTATTACAAATGTGAGTACCACATTCTGTATCATATATCCAGGCATTTTGCTTACAAGGAAAACAAAATAATTCAACTATAAAAATACCTGAAGTGCTCGCGCCATTTGCAGTCTTGGCATTTTTATTCTTGCGACACTCCTCAAGCAGCAATGGACAGTCCCTCTTCCAATGTCCAGGAGTGTAGCAGTGGTGACAAGCAGCCGTATCCTTCTTGGGATAATCCTTCTTCACAGGAGGATTCTGCTTCTTAGGCTTCTGCTGATGGATCACAACCTGTTTTCCTTTGTCAGCTTTACCTTTGCCCTTCTTGTTCGCATGTCGCGGTTTGTTGGGCTTAGTAATCCTACCACCTTGAACTGCCATTACAGTAGGTGTAGGTGCCTTCTTTAAGAGTCCCTTCTCAAAGTCAATAAGCATTGCATGATATTCACTTATTGTCTTCCCCGTGCAATGCATATTAAAGTTGCGCACAAAATCACCAAAATCCTCGTTAAGAGAACGATTGATGAGGCCAACTTGTACATCTTGCACGTACCCTGCTCCAAGTGCATCCAATTGATCAAGATATCCTTTCATCTCCAATACATGGGCACTCACAGGTTTACCAGCTTCCTGCTTACACTTGGCTAGAGAATCTAATAGATCATATAACTCTGCCATTGGAGGTTTCTCAAACATGCGCTTGAGTTCCTCAATCATGTCCATCGGGCCATAAATCTCAAATTGCTTTTGCAACTGAGTATCCATCCCCGATAGCATGAGACAAGACACATCATTGTGCTTATCATAACTCTCGTTATACTCTTGAAGTATTTCATTAGGAGAGTTTGCAGGAGGAGCTGTAGGAAGATGCTTACTAAGATATTCAAATCTTTTGGCCATTCTAAGAGTAATCCTCAAATAAAGGTACCAATCATTGAAATTTTTAGTCCCAGTCAACTTTTCTCTTTCAATCATAGTTTTGAAAGAAGAAGTCATGTTAGACATGTTTGTGTTGTCGGGTTGGGCCATTTCTACAAAAAAAAGGTTCAAAAGTTAGTACTTTCGATAATAAATCTATTCAAGAAAATTAAACACCCATGGTAAATAACATTTAAGCATTTAATTTTCACTGAAAAATTAGGATCCAAATGGACGTCGTTTCATTACATCAGCTGAGGCTGCTAGCAATGAAAGTACTCAATAAGGTAGGGCTGCACTCATTTGCCAATATCCAATTGCAATTCCTAGAATCATGGGACTTACATATTTTGCCAACATCAGTTGCAAATGTAAGCATGTTTCATCCCCAAATCTTTATGCCTTGACGCCGTTTCATCACATCAGCTGAGGCTGCTAGTGATGAAAGTGCTCAATTAAGTTAACCAATTTAGAAACATGTAAATTGACGCCGTTTCATCACATCAGCTGAGGCTGCTAGCAATGAAAGTGCTCAATTTACCCTTTGATTACCATTCGTTGAATCATTACATCAGCTGAGGCTGCTAGCAATGATAAAATGTAATCTTAGGTGTTTCCGTATTAATTGGATGGCATATAACTTAAATTTTAAGGGTATTTAATTTTTGATGTGTAATCAAAAAATATGTACAAGATGTCATGCATTCATCTTGTATCATATGTTTTCTACAAAAACCATTTACTCATTCGCAGCTTAAAATCAACAAAATTTTAATTGATGGCGTTGAGAAACTTACAACATTGCCTTAAGATGCTTCGTACTTTTTCATGGTGTACTTGGTAAGTCTAATATTGACGCACATGCGAGCGGAGGGGCAAACCTCCGCCTAAAGGCTAATTCAAAGCACGCCCCTTTTGGATGACAATTTAATGTCAAGCCTCCTTATACCCACTTTATAGTTTGTCAATATCAGGTCCGCCGCTTCGACCACTTTTGTACAGTCGCATCAATCAATTAAAAACTTTAAGATTTAAAGCTTAAAACATTTATGTAGTAAATTATTAAATTGCTAGTCTCGCCTGGGAGCAAATTACCGTGCGAAGCGAACCACTATCGGCACATAAGACTTGGCAATAAATATTTTACCACAAAGGTTTCATAGTTATTAGGTTCATTTATTTTTATTCAAAAAATTACCCTCTTTGATGTTTACAATCCATCATAATTAAAACACAAAGATCAAGTAATTAAAAAAATAAACAAACACATAATAACACATATATGATCATTAACAATATCATATAGCCACATGCAAATCTTTTGATAAACCCTATTAATAATCTCTATGTGAAAATTAATGTATTTAATTACCAAAATTCCCATTGGTTTTCGAGCTCATTGTGCCCAATGGACCACAGACGCCAAATAGCTTGGCCGCGTAAGTTTTAAATAATTAAATACCACATAGCACATAACCGATTCATTAATATATTTAATTAGGGTCTTCCCTAATTTTAGATTTATCTTAAAAACATGTAGCAAATTAAACACAACTAAATCCACAATTCTTTGCATGAAGAATTATAGATCAACCAAGATCGTAACCCTAATTACTCAAATAAACACATAGCACATCATGTTCTTAATTTAGGGTTACAACTAATTAATTAGTTAAACAAGGGTCGAAACCCTAACCCTAAATTCTATTCGATTTTAATTAGAATGTTTTCTACAAAAACAAACCCTAAAAAAATTAAAATCGACATTAACATGTGTATCTAAATCAAGATTTGATTTTTATTATGCGATTAAGTAATATCATTAAGATGTTAAACCTGGCTCATGATGCCACTGTTGGATTTTAACTAGCATGATCAACATCTAATTAATAAACACATCAAGAGTAATAGCGGAAGCAAGATCGTATTTAACACGTATAATGAATTACATAAAAGTAAATTAGAATTACCTCGAGATCCTAGCAAGAACAAGGATCGATTCTTCTCTTCTAATCACAAGATCAACAAAGATGGATTAATGTGGAACCCCTTACCGTTTTGTTCCACAATCCAAGAATTACTATAGTGAGTAATTACTTAACTCTTGTACACACGTACTATAACGGATCAAGCAATGATACTAGTGATTAGACACTTAAACCAAAAACAATTTTTTGCTACACAAAAAAATATGGTTCGACAACTTAAGAAGTATGTCGACCGGTTTTGGGATTTTAGGAGAAGAGAAAATACACTTAGGTTTATAGTAATTGCACAAGGTCACCTAACAAATACCCCTTGATGTGTATTTATAGGGAATGGGTAACTTGTCCCCAAAGCCATGCGATTTAGGTTTGTTTAACCCTTAGGTCGATCGGCCTTGGCTTGTTTGCCAAGGTTTCTAGATCCTTCCCATCTCCTTTTACATCAATAGTCCTTTAACTATTCCCTAACGGTCGTTAGTCAACACCGTTAGTCTACATAACGTCCGTTATGTATCATTTCGTGTCCAAATAACTAATACACATAATAAATACATATATTAATTATTTACTTGATCATCATGCGTAAAGTGTGCAATCCCTCGGTCTCGTGTTCAAATCTAGACATACACGTTAATATTTTTCCATTTAACTCTAACAGCTCCCAATTGGAAATCTTTTAAAAGTGTAATGACATTGGTTATCGTCTAGCAACACGCCAATGCCCTTAGAACAACTCGGGTGTGTGGTCTCCTGGAAAAACCACTTGATGATTTTAATCATCATACTTATCCTTTTGTTCTAATACTACATTAATAAAGATATGGATCTAAGTCATTCTTTATTAATAATTATGTTTGTCGTTATATATGATTCAATAAGATTACCATATCTTCTGAACTAGTCAGGGGAGATCATGGGTGTGGCCACACAAACATCTTATTAATCCCACGAGGGGCCCAGCAGTATTAAACTTAAAATTAAATTTGAAGGAACAAATCCCATTTTGAATACGAGCATAACTCACACACTTTGCAACACTTCCGAAAACAATCCGTATAGCTACCAGTTACCTATAGCGTTAAATTGATTCACAGAAATGCACTACATGTATGAACGATTATCTAGTATCTCAATTCTGAGGATAAATATATACATGATTTACTTAATGACAAGATCCATAAAGTAAACTCATGAAGTCGGGATAAGTCCTATATTCAAATCCTTGAATATCATGTGATATTGGAATCTCAACCTTACAGTACATTCTACCAATCCTCACATTTGTCTTTATTTAATGATATTCCCATATCATTAATCGACAACGGACAATTTAGAATATATAAATATATTCATGGATATAAACATGCAAATATAGGATATATTATTAAGATAATGATGAATAAACATAACACCGTACTTTATTTCATTAAAATAATAACTGTTTTACAACATCCCATTATCCAAATACTAATCACAGATACGCATGAAACTATCAGCTAAATGAAGTCCTATACCCTCTGAAAGTTGTTTAAGCTTTCCACCAGGTAGAGCTTTCGTAAATGGATCTGCTAAGTTGTCATCTGTGTGAACTTTGAGTAATTCGATCTCGCCTATCTCCACTTGTTCTCTAACATAGTGGTACTTGATCGGGAAATGTCTGGTGCCCTTCATAATTCCAGGCTCATTGGCAAATGTTATTGCGGCTGAATTGTCACAATACATTTTTATAGGTCTTTCGATTGAGGGCATAACTCCAAGTCCCTTAACGAATTTCCTAATCCAGAATGCTTACATTGCGGCTTCTGAGGCAGCAATATACTCGATTTCTGTAGCAGACATCACCAAAGTACTCTGCTTCTTGCTCTTCCAATCCACAGCACCTCCATTGATGACAAAGACATATCCCGTCTGCGACTTCGTATCGTCTTTATCACACTTCCATGATGCATCGCAGTAACCTGTAACACACAGTTCTGCGTTTGGATTTCCCCCGTACACTAAAAATATTTCTCTCGTAGATCTTAAATACTTGAGAATATGTTTCACAGCAGTCCAGTGGAGTTCACCTGGATTTTGCTGATAACGACTGGTAATGTTTTGAGCAAATGCCACGTCTGGCCTTGTACATCGTACCGCATACATAATTGATCCCACAACCGAAGCATAAGGGATTCTCTTCATGTGATTCACCTCTTCAGGTGTTGAAGCACAAGCTTTGCTACTCAAGCCATGTTCCACTTGCATTGGCAAAAATCCCTTCTCGGAATTTTGCATATTGAATCTCTTCAATATTTTGTCAATGTGAGAACTTTGGCTTAAACCAATCAACCGCCTAGATCTGTCTCGATAGATCTTGATTCCTAGAATGTATGCTGCTTCTCCTAGATCTTTCATGGAAAAACACTTCCTAATATAGGCTTTCACCTCATGTAAACTTGGAATGTTTTTACCCATGATCAATATGTCATCAACATATATAACTAGGAAAATAACATCACTCCCACTAGCTTTGTGGTATACACACGGCTCATCAAGATTTTGAGTAAATCCAAATCTTTTGATTTCCTCATCAAATCTTTTATTCCACTGGCGTGATGCCTGCTTCAATCCATAAATGGATCTTTGAAGCTTGCATACACGGTTAGGGAAATTTGGATTCACAAACCCCTCAGGCTGTGCCATATAGATATCTTCATCTAGGCGACCATTCAAGAAGGCGGTTTTGACATCCATCTGCCAAATCTCATAGTCATAGTGTGCAGCTATGGCTATAAAAATCCTAATAGCTCTAATGTCAGCTACAGGAGAAAAGGTCTCCTCATAGTCAACACCATATGTTTGGGTAAAGCCTTTAGCCACCAAACGAGCTTTGTAGGTGTGTACGTTGCCATCCATGTCCGTTTTCTTTTTGAAGAGCCACTTACTCCCAACAACCTTAGCATTGGGAGGAAGGTCTACTTCAATCCAGACTTCATTGTCTCTCATGGATTGCATTTCCCCATTCATAGCAACCTGTCATTTATCCTTCTCAGGACTATTAATGGCAGCCCTATAACTAGTAGGTTCATCAAGATCCCCTAGTATAGTTTCCTCACACTCTACGTTTAAACATAGACGTTCAGGAGCTTTTACAGATCTTGAGGATCTGCGAATGGGAACCACTTCAACTTCAGGTGGAGGACCTAAACTTTCAGGTTCCACAGGAAGTGTGCTAGTGTTCTCAGAATGTGACGTATCTTCTTGATCACTTTCAAGATCATATACCCTCCTACTGAATTCATGAGATATTAGATTCTCCTCAAGGAATTCACCATACCTAGCCACAATGACTTTGTCCTCAGGTGGGAAGTAAAAGTAGTAACCCATTGTTTCCTTAGGGTATCCTACAAAGATACACTTAACAGATCTTTGTTGGAGTTTATCTGGTGAGTCACGTTTAACAAATGCCTCACAACCCCAGACCTTTAAGTAAGACAAGTTGGGAGCCTTTCCAGTCCATAATTCATATGGAGTCTTATCAACCTTCTTTGTCGGAACCATATTCAATAAGCGAACAGCACTTTCAAGGGCATAGTCCCAAAAGGATAAGGGAAGAGTTGTAAGATTAAACATAGATCGTACCATATCTAACAATGTATGATTTCTCATTTCAGATACACCATTTTGCTGTGGAGTATAAGGAGATGTGAGTTGTTGGATAATTCCACACTCAGCTAGATAATCTTTAAACTCTTGGCTTAAATACTCACCACCACGATCGGATCGAAGAGCCTTAATCTTCTTACCGAGTTGTAATTCTACTTCACTTTTAAAAACCTTGAATGTCTCAAAGACTTCATGTTTATGTTTAAGTAAATAAACACAACCATAACGACTATAGTCATCCGTAAAGGTTAGGAAGTAGGTAGCACCGCGTTTTGACACATGTCTAAGTGGACCACACACATCAGTGTGTATCAATCCAAGTAGATCTGACGCTTTTTCCATATTGCTATGAAAAGGTTTCTTCGTCATCTTCCAAGATATGCAAGATTCGCATTTATCAACTGAATCATCATTGATATTTTGCAAAAGCCCATCGTGTTGCAGCTTTTCCATGTGTTTCTTGCCAATATGAGCAAGACGACAGTGCCAAAGATAAGACGAATCCAAGTTAGACTTGATTCTCTTATTGCCAATGCTATACACAAAATTATTTCCATTGGATACATGATTTTCCATGTCTATTTCAAACACACCATTTAATGGAATTGCATTAAAGTAAAAAACAGAATTTAAAGAAACCGAAATTCCATTATTATTAAAAGTGTGATCAAAACCATTATCCAACAATAAAGAAACTGAAACAACACCCCTAACAATGGAGGGTGCATAATGACAATTGTTCAATACTAGAATTAACCCTAAAGGTAAAACAAAATCAAATGTCCCTATGGCTTCAACTGCTGCAGGTATGCCATTGCCCACGTACAAGTAGCATTCCCCATAGTTCAGCTTCTTTGCTCTTCTAAGCCCCTGCGATGTATTACAAATGTGAGTACCACATCCTGTATCATATATCCAGCCATTTTGCTTACGAGGAAAAGAAAATAATTCAACCATAAAAATACCTGAAGTGCTCGCGCCATTTGCAGCCTTGGCATTTTTATTCTTGCGACACTTCTCAAGCAGCAATGGACAATCCCTTTTCCAATGTCCGGGAGTGTAGCCGTGGTGACAAGCAGCCGTATCCTTCTTGGGATAATCCTTCTTCACAGGAGGATTCTGCTTCTTAGGCTTCTGCTGATGGATCACAACCTATTTTCCTTTGTCAGCTTTACCTTTGCCCTTCTTGTTCGCATGTCGCGGTTTGTTGGGCTTAGTAATCCTACCACCTTGAACTGCCATTACAGTAGGTGTAGGTGCCTTCTTTGAGAGTCCCTTCTCAAAGTCAATAAGCATTGCATGCAATTCACTTGTTGTCTTCCCCGTGCAATGCATATTAAAGTTGGGCACAAAATCACCAAAATCCTCGTTAACAGAAGGATTGATGAGGCCAACTTGTACATCTTGCACGTACCATGCTCCGAGTGCATCCAATTAGTCAAGATATCCTTTCATCTCCAATACATGGGCACTTACAGGTTTACCAGCTTCCTGCTTACACTTGGCCAGAGAATCTAATAGATCATATAACTCTGCCATTGGAGGTTTCTCAAACATGCGTTTGAGTTCCTCAATCATGTCCATCGGGCCATAATTCTCAAATTGCTTTTGCAACTGAGTATCCATCCCCTATAGCATGAGACAAGCCACATCATTGTGTTTATCATAACTCTCGTTATACTCTTGAAGTATTTCATTAGGAGTGTTTGTAGGAGGAGCTGTAGGAAGAGGCTTATTAAGATATTCAAATCTTTTGGCCATTCTAAGAGTAATCCTCAAAGAACGGTACCAATCATTGAAATTTTTAGTCCCAGTCAACTTTTCTCTTTCAATCATAGTTTTGAAAGCAGAAGTCATGTTAGACATGTTTGTGTTGTCGGGTTGGGCCATTTCTACAAAAAAAGTTCAAAAGTTAGTACTTTCGATAATAAATCTTTTCAAGAAAATTAAACACCCATGGTAAATAACATTTAACCATTTAATTTTCACTGAAAATTTAGGATCCAAATTGACGTCGTTTCATTACATCAGCTGAGGCTGCTACAATGAAAGTACTCAATAAGGTAGAGCTGCACTCAATTTCCAATATCCAATTGCAATTCCTAGAATCATGGGACTTACATATTTTGCCAACATCAGTTGCTAATGTAAGTATGTTTCATCCCCAAATCTTTATGCCTTGATGCCGTTTCATCACATCAGCTGAGGCTGCTAGTGATGAAAGTGCTCAATTAAGTTAACCAATTTAGAAACATGTAAATTGACGTCGTTTCATCACATCAGCTGAGGCTGCTAGCAATGAAAGTGCTCAATTTACCATTTGATTACCATTCTTTGAATCATTACATCAGCTGAGGCTGCTAGCAATGATAGAATGTAATCTTAGGTGTTTCCGTGTTAATTGGATGACATATAACTTAAATTTTAAGGGTATTTAATTTTTTATGTGTAATAAAAAAATATGTACAAGATGTCATGCATTCATCTTGTATCATATGTTTTCTACAAAAACCATTTACTCATTCGCAGCTTAAAATCAACAAAATTTTAATTGATGGCGTTGAGAAACTTACAACATTGCCTTAAGATGCTTCGTACTTTTTCATGGTGTACTTGGTAAGTCTAATATTGACGCACAGGCGAGTGGAGGGGCAAACGTCCGCCCAAAGGCTAATTAAAAACGCGCCCCTTTCGGATGACAATTTAATGTCAAGCCTCCTTATACCCACTTTATAGTTTGGCAATATCAGGTCCGCCGCTTCGACCACTTTTGTACAGTCGCATCAATCAATTAAAAACTTTAAGATTTAAAGCTTAAAACATTTATGTAGTAAATTATTAAATTGCTAGTCTCGCTTGGGAGCAAATTACCGGGCGAAGCGAACCACAATCGGCACATAAGACTTGGCAATAAATAATTTACCACAAAGATTTCATAGTTATTAGATTCATTTATTTTTATTCAAAAAATTACCCTCTTTGATATTTACAATCCATCATAATTAAAACACAAAGATCAAGTAATTAAAAAAATAAACAAACACATAATAACACATATATGATCATTAACAATATCATATAGCCACATGCAAACCTTTTGATAAACCCTATTAATAAGCTCTATGTGAAAATTAATGTATTTAATTACCAAAACTCCCATCGGTTTTCGAGCTCATTGTGCCCAATGGACCACAGACGCCAATTAGCTTGGCCGCGTAAGTTTTAAATAATTAAATACTACATAGCACATAACCGATTCATTAATATATTTAATTAGGGTCTTCCCTAATTTTAGATTTATCTTAAAAACATGTAGCAAATTAAACACAACTAAATCCACAATTCTTTGCATGAAGAATTATATATCAACCAAGATCGTAACCCTAATTACTCAAATAAACACATAGCACATCATGTTCTTAATTTAGGGTTACAACTAATTAATTAGTTAAACAAGGGTCGAAACCCTAACCCTAAATTCTATTCGATTTTAATTAGAATGTTTTCTACAAAAACAAACCCTAAAAAAATTAAAATCGACATTAACATGTGTATCTAAATCAAGATTTGATTTTTATTATGCGTTTAAGTAATATCATTAACATGTTAAACCTGGCTCATGATGCCACTGTTGGATTTTAACTAGCATGACCAACATCTAATTAATAAACACATCAAGAGTAATAGCGGAAGTAAGATCGTATTTAACACGTATAATGAATTACATAAAAGTAAATTAGAATTACCTCGAGATCCTAGCAAGAACAAGGGCCGATTCTTCTCTTCTAATCACAAGATCAACAAAGATGGATTAACGTGGAACCCCTTACCGTTTTGTTCCACAATCCAAGAATTACTATAGTGAGTAATTACCGAACTCTTGTACACACGTACTATAACGGATCAAGCAATGATGCTAGTGATTAGACACTTAAACCAAAAACAATTTTTTGCTACACAAAAAAATATGGTTCGACAACTTAAGAAGTATGTCGACCGGTTTTGGGATTTTAGGAGAAGAGAAAATACACTTAGGGTTATAGTAATTGCACAAGGTCACCTAACAAATAACCCTTGATGTGTATTTATAGGGAATGGGTAACTTGTCCCCAAAGCCATGCGATTTAGGGTTGTTTAACCCTTGGCCGATCGGCCTTGGCTTGTTTGCCAAGGTTTCTAGATCCTTCCCATCTCCTTTTACATTAATAGTCCTTTAATTATTCCCTAACGGTCGTTAGTCAACACCGTTAGTTTACATAACGTCCGTTATGTATATTTTGTGTCCAAATAATTAATACACATAATAAATACATATATTAATTATTTACTTGATCATCATACGTAAAGTGTGCAATCCCTCGGTCCCGTGTTCGAATCTAGATATACACGTTAATATTTTTCCATTTAACTCTAACATTCGAGTTTTACACTTCATTATAAACGTGCAAATTATTAAAACATTCAAAGTAACGTAAGAAATCTATATAGTCTTTAATAAAGATAACTGATAATGACTGATATATTATTTTGTTGTGAGAAAATCTAACCGGATATTACTTAAGACATTCTGATTTTTCACATTTGAAAAATAAAAAATTCTAAAACAATGTGCTAGTCGACTAGATTTCTATGTCAATCTATAAGCACTTTGTAAATGACATTTTGTTTTATTGCTTCACAACCTTACTCAATTACTTTCAAACGTTACCTTTTTGTTTTTGTTATCATGTGAATAAGACACAATATATACGTCACTACTAAACATGATGGGGTTCAATTTGGAATGGACTAGATCTCCAGAACTTACGACGAGGAAGAGACCTTTTACAAAGTCAAAATTCTGATTATTTTTCTGACACAATATCCGTAAGCGACTTTGGTTAACTATAATCCAAGGGTTGATAAACCGGGTAAAACCTTCAGGGAATAAAGTCTAAATTAGAGAATAACTCTTAAAACACAAGTTTACTTATAATTCAAAAGTGCATAGTAATGATAGTGAGCCCTATATTGATGACGCATAGTCTACACCCGGGTCACGGACCCGATTAGTAAACAATACTAATCCCTAGGCCCACCACGTATGGGCCGCCATGGCAATAACCGGACTACCAGTTATACGGCTTGAGCTACAAGGTCCAAGCCCAAAGTTATTTTCGGATTGGATATGGAGTATCTCCTAATTAAAGGGGATATATACCAAATATCCGATATCGGCGAATGCGCCGAGGAGTAGGGAACACGAAACCTACTAGGGTTTCACGTGTATAAAAAGGGCACCCAGACCCTCGGTAAAGGTACGATCTACTAAAAACCCTAACTCTTCATTAAACCCTAAACTTCGATTACTTACTCTCACGCCGGAGGATAATCGGGGGAGACAATCCCTCGATAAGCCTAACGGTGTTTGCTCTTTTTCTTAGTGCGCAGGTTCCATCAAGCATTAAGATCTAATTGGTACGAGAATAGGAGTCTTAACAAGGAACGCCCAACTTTTGTATCAACAAGTGGCGCCATCCGTGGGACCCTACACTAAGAATCTTACCAAGAACTAGAATGACGAAACACGGAAGTCACAAGAGTCCACATGGGAAGAAAGCGCATGATGACCCACTAGGGAAGAAGCATCAAACGGATGCGCCCCCTAAGCAGGCCCCTGGGACAACCAGCACGCCTAGAAGCTTAGGAGCGTACTCAGATCTGGTCTTTCCTACAGTGGAATCACTTACCGGGACTACCCCCGCTATTACAACAAGTACTAACGCGGTAGAACTGGAGCGCACTCCTCTTACCATGCCAGAGGTGAACTTCACTGAACCTCCCAATGCGCCTATCCGAAACAAGGATCCTGCCTTGGAAACAGACTCCTTCGCGCTAGAAGGAGTCACTTCCGAATTGGCGCCAAGCGACTTTGTATCTCAAAACTACGAAGCCTTGGCTGCGCTCATGCGAGAGGAGGCAAAGAAGAGGTCAAGCCAAAGTCTGCACGCCAGACTCAACTTCGACCCCGAGCATGAGGCGTCCCCACCGCGCTACCGAAAGGAAAGACGTGAGAAGGATAGCCGCAAACAACCAGTGTTTACCAGGATTGGAAGGAGGGTCATGGATGATGAAGCAGCCGATCTTCAACATCTGGAGGAGCCTGAAGAGGGGGAACGGCGCGCCAATATCCACGCTAGGCTTGGCAGTCGCAGGATTCAGGATAGGCTTGGGCGACGGTGTTCCCCAAGTGAAAGCCCTTCAAGCTCTGATTCTGATGATAGTCGGCGCAAGCGCCGCAGAGGGACAAGCTCAGATTCTGATAATAGTCGGCGCAAGCATCGCAAAAGAGTGCGCTCATCCTCAAGTGATTCCTCGGACAACGAGGACAAAGAAACTGGACACTGGAAATCAAGAGGAAAATATCGCGACCAGGAAGACGAAGACATGTCTCTTCCCTGGCGTCGCCAAAAGGTTGATGCGTTCACTAGACGCATCAGCGATTTTTCGGAGAATAAGAAAAGGCGCATGCCTGCTAACGTCAAAACATATGATGGGACAGGTGATCCTGACGATCACCTAAAAATTTTCGAATCAGCAGCCACTATCGAAAATTGGCCACAACCTGTGTGGTGCCATATGTTCAACTCTACATTAGTAGGGAATGCGCGCAACTGGTTTAGCAAGCTTCCACGTAGAAGCATCGGTGGGTTTGAAGAGTTGCGCAAGGCGTTTCGCTTAAACTTTACTCAAAGGAAAAAGTGCGCCAAAAACCCTGTCGAACTCGCTAGGGTTAAACAGCGACAAGGGGAATCCACAAGCGCTTTCATGGAACGCTTCAAGGACGAATGCATGCAAGTCAAGGCGTGTCCAGAGATACTAAAAATATCGGGTTTTATGAATGCAATCAATAACCCATATTTGATAAAAAAGTTAAACGATAAGGTTCCCCTAACTTTTGACGAACTCATGAAGCGCACGAGGTCCTTCGTCCAAGGAGAAGCAGCCGCCGCGGATAGTAAGAAGGGCTACTCGAACCATAGGCCACAAGAAGAGTCAAGGAGACAATCCAATGACCAGAGTGGCAATCGTAATAAGAGTTATCGCACTCAAGGCGGTGGAAGGGGAAACGACAAGTACACCCCATTAACAAAACTCCAAAGGAGATATTTGCGACGGAAGGGGCGAACTTCCCGAAACCACCACCAATGCGCACCCCAGAGGATCGGCGCACAGGGAATGGTTATTGCGAATACCATGGACAGAAAGGCCACACAACCAACGAGTGCGTCCAACTGCGCCAATTGATTGACAAATTGGTAAAGGAAGGAAAGATGGACCACCTCGTAAAAAACATCAGAGAAGGGAAAGACAAACCAAAACCAGGGGCCAAGAAAGAGACATCAAAAGAAAAGGCAGATATCATCTACATGATACAGCCATGGCAGCGCGCGACAAGACAGAAAGTCAGTCAACGGTTTTCTAAGGGAAATGAAATTTCTTTCCCCTCTCCGTACAACGGCATCATCGGGAGACCTGGAATATCATCCATCCGCGCCGTGCCATCCACAGCGCACGGGATGCTCAAGTTCCCAGTGGAAGGAGGTATTGTCACTCTTTACAATACCACCATACCACCCAAAGAATGCAACGCAGTGACAAATGACGTAGGCGATGTTCCAGAACAGCGCGCAATCAAAGTCCCAAACCTAAAGGTCGCCATTCACCCTGACTACTCGGATCAACAGGTATCTATTGGCGGGTCTCTGTCTGACAAAGGCAAATCAGCTATATGCGCACTCCTGCAAAATAACTTAGATATTTTTGCATGGGAACCAAAGCATATGACAGGAGTGCCACGCTCCATTACGGAACACAAACTGCAAATCCGACAAGGATATCCTCCAATACGACAGAAAAAGCGCGGACAAGCTCCAGACCGCGCAAAAGCCATCCTGGAAGAAGTACATAAACTAGTAGACGCAGGCATCATGCGGGAAATCTACTACCATGACTGGCTCTCCAACCCAGTAATGGTAAAGAAAAGCGATGGCAGTTGGAGAATGTGCGTAGACTTTACAGACCTCAACAAAGCATGTCCATAGGACTGCTACCCGCTACCGGAGATAGACTGGAAGATCGAATCTCTGTGTGGATATCCCTTCAAATGCTTCCTGGACGCATACAAGGGGTACCACCAAATTCAAATGGCGGAGGAAGATGAAGAAAAAACGGCCTTCCACACAAGTCAAGGGGTCTACTGCTATACAAAGATGCCCTTCGGCCTGAAGAACGCAGGAGCAACATACCAACGATTGGTAGACACCGCGTTCGAGAAGCAAGTAGGCCGCAACTTGGAAGTATACGTCGATGATCTCGTCATCAAAAGCCATACGGAGGAAGAACTAGTGCGCGACATGGAGGAAACGTTCAAAACACTGAGGAGAATCAACATGAAATTGAACCCCAAGAAGTGTACATTTGGCGCTACAGAAGGCATGTTTCTCGGGTATCTGATAGAACCCGATGGGATCAAGCCTTGCCCAGAAAAGACCCAAGCAGTCATTGACCTTCCCTCACCGCGCACACTGAAGGAGGTTCGGTCGCTAAACGGCAAGCTAGCCGGACTGAACCGATTCTTATCCAAATCAGCGGACAAGTCACTTCCCCTATTCAAAACACTCAAGAAGTGCACAAAAAAGGGAGACTTCAGATGGACCGCGGAAGCAGAAGAAGCCTTCCAACAGCTCAAACAACACATAGCAGCGCTCCCAAAGCTTGTCGCGCCCCGACCAAGGGAAGAGCTGATCATGTACCTATCTGCGACTTAGGGAGCAGTCAGCGCAGTGCTACTGACCGACAGGAACTCCGTCCAGACACCCATCTATTTTGTTAGTAAGGCGCTCAAGAAGACAGAGATTAACTACACTACAATGGAAAAGTTGGTCCTAGCCTTAGTATTTGCAGCGAAAAGACTGCGCAGGTATTTCCAGGCGCACCCAATAGCTGTTATCACAGATCAACCCATCAAACAAGTTATCTCGAGACCTGACGCATCGGGACGCCTACAAAAATGGTGTGTGTTACTGGGTGAGCATAACATATCATACAGACCGCGCACTGCAATCAAAGGGCAGATATTGGCCGACTTCATCATTGAGAAGCCAGATACTGACACTACACCTGCGACAAGCAAGGAGGAACTTCAAGAACCATGGATTCTATTCACTGATGGATCCTCATGCGTAGATGGATCAGGAGGTGGTCTTATTCTCACTAACCCAGAAGGAGACGAATTCACCTACGCACTGCGTTTTGAATTCACAGCCACGAACAACGAGGCAGAATACGAAGCACTCCTGGCTGGGCTACGCATCGCAACTCAAATGGGTGCACGCAACCTAGAAGCGAACGTCGATTCACGGCTAGTTGCTAACCACGTGTTAGGCGAATATGTAGCAAAAGAGGAACACATGATCCAATACCTCGAAAAAACCAAATCTCTGATCCAGAATTTCGATAGGTTTACCATCAAGCAGGTTCCCAGGGGTGAAAACAGGAAAGCAGATGCGCTGAGCAAGATTGCATCCACCAGTTTTGCACATTTATCAAAACAAGTATTGGTGGAAACCTTGAAAAACAAGTCAATCGTAGATATGGAAATATCCACGGTGATAGAAGAAGAAGGCCCTACGTGGATGACACCAATCATTGACTTCATTAGCAAGGGCATACTCCCCCAAGAACAGAAGGAAGCTCGAAGAATCCGGCGCACAGCGCAGCGATTCGAGCTTAGAGATGACGTCTTATATAGACGCTCATTCCTACAACCATGGCTTAGGTGCGTTGGACCTCTCCAGGCAGACTATGTACTTCGAGAAATCCACGCAGGCTCATGCAGCATGCACTCAGGACCACGGTCCATTGTAGCGCGCGCCCTAAGGTCTGGATACTATTGGCCAACTATGCACCGTGACGCACGAGATTTGGTACGGAAGTGCAGTGATTGCCAAGTTCACAGACCCATTCCACGCCGACCACAGCATGAACTAACGCCTATTACATCGCCATGGCCATTCCACAAATGGGGTATCGACATCGCTGGACCTTTCCCTATTGCCGCAGGTGGATTGAAATTCCTTATTGTAGCAATAGACTACTTTACTAAGTGGATCGAAGCAAAGGCAGTCGCGACCATAACAGGTAACCAGATAAAACGATTCGTGTGGGACAACATAGTATGTCGCTTTGGATTACCTGGTGAAATTATCTCAGATAACGGAAAATAATTCTGTGATAACCCGTTCAAAGATTGGTGCGAACAGCTGAACATCACGCAACACTTTGCATCAGTAACTCATCCACAAACCAATGGTCTGGTTGAACGCGCAAATAGAAGCCTAGGTGAAGGAATTAAAGCGCGCCTGGACAGACACAAAGGAAGATGGGTAGAAGAACTATCACATGTTCTCTGGGCGCACCGAACAACCATCAAGGTTAGCAACGGGGACACTCCCTTCTCTTTGGTCTATGGGACAGAAGCTGTAATACCAGCTGAAATTGGAATGCCAACCATCCGTACTGCGGAAGTTAACGCGGCAACCAATGATGATGAGCGGCGCATAGACTTAGATCTATTGGAAGAGCGACGTGAACGCGCAGCAATACGCGAAGAGAAAGCCAAGTCAAGAATGAAAGGATACTATGATGCCAAAGTACGCAGCACTTCATTCAGACCAGGTGACTTCGTATACCGCGAAAACGACTCAAGCCGCGCAGAAGACACTGGTAAGCTAGGACCAAAGTGGGAAGGACCTTACGAGGTCATAGAAGCACTTGGCAATGGAGCGTACAAGCTACGCGACAAGGACGGACACGAGCTACAGCGAACGTGGAATGTCCGCAACCTTAAACGGTGCTATCTTTAAAGCAGGCTACGGCCCAACATGGACACACACGCACTTTAGAAAGTGCCCCCAATAAAGATCCATGTAATTTTATCTTTTAAGTATTATCTAGATAAGTATTCTCTTTTAAAACTTGCAAGTATTAATAAAACGTTATGGTTTCTAGCTAACTCCATAACACATTTAACTCTATTGTTTGCATCTTTCATTATCGTGTTTCAATATTGTTATAATCCTGCCTACATGGCGTGCATGCACACACTAAGACCCACGATGGCAGAAAGGATGAGTAAACCTAATAAACAACTCGTTGAGTAAGAGGGTTGCAAACCCATCAACATTGGATCACGAATCCTTGTTAAACACCTTGCGCTCAAGACGTTGACGCAAGTTCCTTACGCACCCCACGACGGATGCACACAAGGGCACACTGTGCGCGTTTAACAACTCAGGAAATCAAGACTCTTGATTCCTTAAAGTAAAATACGACAAGTAAACTTACATAGACGACTATGATTCCCTTCTTTTCATTAAGTTGGAAAAATTCAATACACGACTACGGTCCTTATTTAAGGAAATTCATACATAATGATGATTCTTCTTTTCTAAGTACGCTTAGACACTTAAAGATATCTTCACACAAGAATACATAAGTCATACAAGAACTACGAGTTCAAAAGCATAAGTATTGGAAGTTGTAAAAACACTAAGTACAAAAGCAACCTTTTATATATAGAATACGTTTCTACAAAAGACTTGTACAAAAAAAAAAGAAGCTAAATGCTATATGTACGCCTTAGCTGGCTGGAGCCCCCACTCAAAGCCGTTTCCTTTGCATCCTCGAGTCGCTTCAACAACTCCGCATCGTCAAGGGAAACGGTGGCCATGGAAACAGGCACACCGTCGGACCTAGGCAGATGCGCAGCGCCTATGCCGCATAGAATGGCCTTCCCTTTCACGCCTTTCTTTCTTGCGACCCTGGAAACATGAGCATTTAGCGACCTTTGCAAAGAAATCTCTTTCTCAATACGGAAAGGATTCAGAATGTCACGAGGCTGAGCAAAAATGGTACCTTCAACTGCGCTACATCAGGCTTCAAGTAGAAGTCCACTTGCTGATCCGCACCATCCTGCAGATGCCTGGGAAGAGTGAGCCCCGCCATGATCACGCTGATAGGCTGATCCTGATCACGCTCCAAACGAGCGATATGCGGAAGCTCAAGCTTTTTTAGCTCTTCCATGGCAGCAACAAGCTCAGCTCGGGCATCCGCCTTGTACCCAGGGACCTCCGCAAGCGGCACGGTCAACAACTTGGCCTCAGCAAGCTTGTTTGCGGCCAAGGTCTCACCATGCGCAATAGCGCACTCCACAACCTTTCCAAAGGACGTGGTGACCTCGGGATGCTCCAGCGTACACATGGTGGCCAGGCGAAGACCATGACTGATCAACCACCTACGAAATAACACAAGTGTTAACAAAAAAGAGGATCTAAAATATATACAAGTTATAAAGAGATAAAAGCAGCATGTACCTGCGCTCAGCTACGGACTGAACCATATGGGGGTATAGCTCCTCATCATATTCGATGCTGAGCCTGCGGAGCTTCTCTTCTTGCACCTTCAGCGCAAGCTCCACCCGGCTACGGAACTCCTCAATGTTGGTAAAGTGCTTGCTCCTATTCTGTTGCAAGTACTTCAGCGCCCATAAAGAGTTACGCCTCTGAAGGTCCGCAGCAGCACGCTCCTGCTCCAGCTCAGCCATCACCAAGAGCTTCCCCTCAGCCAATCTTTGCGCAGACACTTCTGCGCGCTCCAGTTTAGCCTTGGAGCTCAGCTGCTCAGCTTTAGAGCTTGCTAATTCAGCCTGCACAGACGCTAACTGCGCCTGCAGTCTGGAAACTTCCTCGGCCTGGCGCACCCTGGCTTGCACCACCAGCTCGGACTGGCGCACAGCAATGGAGGCCAGCTCCTCCATCGTAGAGTCAAACGAACATGACTCCCCTCCAATATCCCTTGGTGAAGGCGCCCTATCCAAAGAGGGAGTCACCTTGGGTGGCGCACTTCCATCTAAGACGCCAGCATCCTCCACATGCTGTTCACTGCACGAAAGATCAAGAAGCAAGGTTAGCGCACTAATAAAAGTCAAGCATACGCAAAATCCTTCAGGTTTGCTAAAAATACTTACATGGGCGGAGGAGACGAGGACACGTCCTTCTCATTCTCAGTCGTGGACGTACCTCCACCAGACTTCTCAGCATCCACACTGAGGACACGAAGGAACAAAGTTAGAATAAAGTATAACTTGACAAAAGTTCATAACTAATAACTGAGATACTTACTTCATCTGCACTTCAGTAAAAGATGGGCTTTCCTCAGCCTCAGTTCGCGGCCTTTTGGAAGACCCTTCACCATAATCACCAAGCGCTCTCTTGCGCGTCAGTTGGGAGCACTCCTCCATCTCACTGTCAGTCTCCTCTAAATGAATCAGCGTTTTGCTGGGAGGAGACTGCGCAGTGTCAGGACCCTGCTGCACAAGAGGAGCCACCCCCTACAACGGTTCAGCTACCACCACATCAGGGGAGCCCTCAGACTCTGGAATAACCAAGTCCACGACACGCCCGGCCGTCGCCTCCAGTATGGTCTTCTCACCATCCCTCAGAGGACGCACCCCCACCGCCACAGAACGCGGTGTCTCTAAGTTAACAACCGCAAAAAGATCCATCTTTGCGTATAAAGTAGACAAAAGAGAAACAAGTTACATAAAGTATGGAAAACGAAGAAACGCTTACATTAATAACGACAGTAAGACGACAACCCACCCGTGCCATCCGCATTCAAGAATGTAGGAACCTCTGTCTCAAACTCGAAGTAGTTGTGACTGATGCCCATATGCACCAGAAACGCCTCCGGATATGGTTTGATGGGAAGGCGGTTCTCATCAATGATCGCCGCATGATCCGCGTTATACCACGTCTCGGGGGGGCGCTCATCCTTGGGCAGAGTGGCACGGGTGTAAAATTGAAAATTGGAAGGAAAAACGGCGGCGTCAACCCAAAAGAATTTCTCCCTCCAGTCCTTGAGTTTATCTACCTTCTGCACATAGCATTGTAACTTGCCTACGCGCTTAGAGAAGGTAACCCAACTATTTGACCACGTTGCGTGATAGAACGCGCGGAATAATTGGAGGGTCGGGTGAATCGCTAACAAGCGACAGTTCACCTCAAAATTGGCGATCTTCCCAGCACCAATACAGTGCAATTGTGAGATGTGGAGCTCGTAATAATTAAGTATATCACTCAGCAGCACGGAAATGGGTACACGCTAATTCGCCCACTCGAAAAAGCACGTATATAGCCCCACCTTCCCTGCGGGGAAATCCGCGATGGTGTCATTTGGACCTGGCACCTCTGGGTGCAGATCAAAAGGGATAAAGTAATCCGAGGTGAACTGATTCAGTTCATCTTCGGTTATATTAGAAGTGAAATCCTGAAGTTGCAACACCATTTTGTGTTTGAGAATGTGCGCACGCGCTATTACCTTCGAATTATCGGTTTCTTGATAGCAGATTCGAAGATGTAAAAATGGTGGAAATATGGTTTTTTAACTGTGGATATCACAGTGAATGGAGGCGGTAGTTTAAATACTTTTCCCATCCACCACAGATAACTGACACGTGTATCCCACTAACTCAAATCGTGTGGCTGGGAGAAGTAACGGTACAGGACACGTGGATGACCTCTCCACTTCCCAAGGTACCCGAATTGCACTTTTTTGGACTAGATACATCATACGTGTATTTTTGGGGGTATATTTTTGAAATCTTCCCGCGTACGCGTAGGGAATAATTTCGACACGACTTTAGTCTAGCATCCGTAGGTTTTACCCTGCGCACACTAGACTGGGGGGACATGATGACGTATAGTCTACACCCGGGTCACGGACCCGATTAGTACACAATACTAATCCCTAGGCCCACCACGTATGGGCCGCCATGGCAATAACCGGACTACCAGTTATATGGCTTGGGCTACAAGGTCCAAGCCCAAAGTTATTTTCGGATTGGATATGGAGTATCTCCTAATTAAAGGGGATATATACCAAATATCCGATGTCGGCGAATGCGCCGAGGAGTAGGGAACACGAAACCTACTAGGGTTTCACGTGTATATAAAGGGCACCCAGGCCCTCGGTAAAGGTACGATCTACTAAAAACCCTAACTCTTCACTAAACCCTAAACTTCGATTACTTACTCTCACGCCGGAGGATAATCAGGGGAGACAATCCCTCGATAAGCCTAACGGTGTTTGCTCTTTTTCTTAGTGCGCAGGTTCCATCAAGCATTAAGATCTAATTGGTACGAGAATAGGAGTCTTAACAAGGAACGCCCAACTTTTGTATCATAGTGACACCTATATTTATAGGGAAGTAAAACCTGCGCAAAAAGTAACCTAATTATGGTAAAAACCGACTTAAACATAAGAAGGAAAACTCTAGAATCGACACATTTACGGCGTAAATGTGTTAATCCCTTTACTATGTTAAGACCTAAAGTCTCGAATAAATCTTATTCGAGAGCTCTACGACGTAAAGGGAAAGAAAGCTTCACGTCGTAGAGACCACGGTGTGTTACGTCTCTTCTTGAATCCTGTCCCCATCATTCCTCTCACTTGAAAAGAACTCACCCTCGAATTAAAAACATCACTAAGATTATTGACAAAATCATGAAGGTGAGAAGTCGCACCTGTATCCATATTCCAATTATAGGGAGCATGATCCTAAAGTGCACTAGTAGCAAAGGTATGTGGAAAAATGGTTTCTTGACCCGGGGGACTCGCGTGACCCTGTTGAACTGTCGCAGCTGTACCGGCTAAATGACCCTGCTGACCTGTTGATGTTGGTGGACCCGTGTAACCTGTCTGCCTGAACTGAACTAGGTAAAGAAGCTGACCCGTGGCAGCTTGATAACCTGGGTAAATAAACTGACCCGGGTAAAGGTTCTGACTTGTCGCAGCTGAACTGGGCCCGGACTGATTGGGCTGATGTGCATATTGGGCCGAAGGATACAAATGCAAGCAAGTGTGTGAGGCATACTGTTGGGCAAAAGGTTGGGCCGTATAGCCTGGTGGATTAACAAAACCAGGTGGGCCATGGGTGGATGCATAATATCGGCTTGGTACATTATGGCTAGTATGTAATGCCATCGGCGTGGAGTTGGCAGATTTGTGAGAAGCACTAGAACCAACTGTATGAGCCACAGTGTTATTAGACCCAAGACATCCAAGTTTAACCAATAGTTGTTGCAAGGTTTGTACATCCGTGTTTGTCAAAGTCGAGGAGGGTATATCATTCAAGCTAGATTTACGAGTAGCTAGGAGTGAGTATCGGGTCAAACCCGACCCGAATCGACAAAAACCGACAAGACCCAAAATCCGAAAAAGAAAAAAACGCAAATCGAGAACCGAACTGAGAAACAAATATCAAAACTGAAACCGAATTGAATAACTCGGTTCGGGTCGGCTTTCGGGTTTCGAACCGAAAAAACCGACAAAAATCGAATCGAACCGAAACTGAAAAAAACCGAAATAAATATACAAAACCGAAACCGAACCAAAAAAGGTCGGCTCGGTTCTGTTCGGTCCGGTTTCAGCAGTTTTGTACGGTCCAGCTCGGTTTTCGGGTGGATTTTCTCAGCCCTACGAGTAGCAATACCATGCACCCCATTATGTAAAAATTTGCAAGAAGCACCAAATTGACATGAACACTTATTAAAGTTAAAACACGGTTTGTTTACATTATTCATGGATGAAGTAGAACGCCAAACATTAGATGCGGAGTTGGCTAATAAAACCATTGGTGACGACGACGTAGCATCTACAAAAGTGTCTTGCCCCAGTGACTTCAACCGCATCTCCTCCGTAGTTAGCAAGGATCTAACCATCTTGAGATCCGGAAACTGCTCCCGATGAGCAATAATGGTGGATATGTTGTCGTACTTTGTGGATAAACCTTCAAGTGCGAATGTAACCACATCATCCGAATTCATAGGCAACCCGCGAGAAGTCAAGATGGTGGCAATGGATTCAATCTTGCGGAAGTATGCATTGATTTTCAATTCTCCAAGTTTCAAGGAACGTAGTTCCGTCTTCAAAGCAATAGAGCGTGTAAATTTATAGTCATGGAAAATATCGGCAAGTATGTCCCATGCTTCCTTAGCCGATTGAGGATTTTCAAAAACAAGTCTTTATTGAAGGGTTTTGGACAATGTGATAAAGATCCAAGAAAGAATGATGGTATCAATCTTTATCCATTTGGCATCGGGAGGTATCTAAGTACTCGTGGAGGCATCACCTTTATCCTTGTCCAAGATATGGTCCAAAAGGGAATGACCCTTACAAAGATTGTGGAAAAAATAGACCCAAGATGAATAGTTTATCTCTTCGATATCCAACTTAACGGGAATTAGGTTATTGAGGTTGGTAATAGTCATTAGTTTGTCGGAAAGTAGGATGAGTGGTTTTGGGGGAGGATCAATGACGGTCATTTTTATGATGTAGTGGGGTGTCGAGAGGAATGGGTAGTATGTGTTTAGGGTTGTACATGGGACTGTATACCACAAAAAAAAAATAATAATAAAAAATAATATATATATATATATAATATATATATATAATATATATATATAATATATATATATATATATATATATATATATATATATATAATAATAATAAAAAAAATAAAATAATTATGAATCACACAAAGCCGACCGGTTATACTTTAAAACCAACGATCGACTTTTACCAATAATCAACAAGTCGACTAGCCACCAATAGCCTACGATCGACACCAGAGAAGAACAGCAACAACGAAAAAATAAGCGTTTTTTAGGGTTTTTCTCGTGATACCATGTAAGTGTATAGGGATAATGTATTTTTGTATATTCCATTGAATCAATACAAATGGCATATATAGGATACAAATGACATCAACAGCTAATGTATACAACATGTACAGCTAATGTATTACAAAATGACACTTAATGATGAGAGGATAATTGTAGGACCTTATATTTATCAACTCTATCACAATATTAAGCTCGTATTATGGTGACACCAAGAGAGATATGTATGTGAACTTAGAGAGAGAAAGTAGAGAGACAAAGAGAGATACTATTACTAAAAAACACATACTTACACCTTGAAGCACACCCTCAAATGAGAACATTTGAGGGTATTTATACTTCCATCACATGTCTAACGGATGGGCTTTCTATGGGCCTTTCTTAGTGGACTTGGTTTACATTGGTTATAAGGCTTGCATACTTAACTAACTTAATACTAGCTTACCAAGTTCCACGAGCCCATTTTACTAACTTAAACATAATCTATAACACGTTTACAAAGTTCCTAGACGTATAATGACCAACACTTTCTTAATGATAACAATCTCCCCCTAAGGGGTGGTCATTCAAAAGATGCTCCACGTGATTAGGTCTTTTGTCTTCTTGGTCTTGAGCTTTCTGTGATGTCATAGAATAGTCTTGATTCTTTATTCTTTCATGCTTTGTGATCTTTGATTAATGACTTTTGTTCATTCTTGCCTTTGATCAACATCTTTACAAGTTTTTTCATGTCGTCTTTTCCAACATACTCATACTTCTTGGTAAGAATTTGAACTTCATACTTATGTCTTCCTCAATTGATTCATGAACTTGTTCTTTACTTCTTGATTAGCTCTTTGACTTTGACGTAACTCATTGTCTTTAACTTGATCTCTTTGTCTAGAACGTTCTTCACTTGAGCTTGTTAAGGATGAAATTCATAAGTATGAGTAAGTGGAGGTGAATATGTTTGATATCTGAAATGATGGTGTTAAACGGCATTTCCTCCAAGGGACTATCATCAGTACCTGCATAAAAATGTTAGTTGAAATCACCAATCGATCACGGTGGACTTTTCTTATAGATCAGACCACTACGATTGTTTTACTAATGAATGTCTTGATTCCATTCACCTTGTTCGGGAACATCAACCGTCCGAATCCCGTTAGGGACAGTTATCATTACATTGGATAAATCCACGTAACAACCCACGTCTTAAGGAATCGATTCATGAAAGGAATCTCCTTGGCGGGATTTCCGACACTTACAGGCTCAGACTTCGAGAGAATTAACAGCATAGTGTGAAAACTCTCTCTAATCCTTACAATGGCTGTTCTTGAATTGGATACTCTCAAGAAGGCTTACAACAGATATACTGAAGTATACCCACAATTCAGGTGAGCTGCTGAAGTATACTGAGGTATCAGTCTATGACTGTAGACTGTTTAAAACAAGTAACCATCACGATAGATAAGGCAAGATCCGTAGATCTCATATAAGACTCTTACAACTTGTGTTCTTTTTGGCAAACACAAGTGTATGTTTTGGAAAGTGTATCCTAAGAGATCTTTTAATGAATCTCATGGCTCTAGACTCGATTGTGTGCGTTTTGGTTTTAGTCGTTGGAAGCATGGAGCAGAGGACCTCCTTTTCAATATCAACACATCTCGGAGTGAGAGGTCGATAGATTATGCAAGGTTCTCCGTGAGAAATGAAACAAATATCTTTTAAGAGAAACCTAAGTGGCTAGGAGGGGTTGTGCAGCGCGTCACTGGTCCATGACGTCTTGTCTTCAATACCGGTATCATCTTAGTGATAACCGATAGCAGATGTATTGACCCGGTTTCTGCCCTAAGTTTATTGGAGGGCTATTTCTTTTCACCCTTTTCACAAACTTTTCTATTTAATTCTTGAACCCCTTCTTTCTCCTTTCATCACTTTACTCCTTTTTACAATCATACCTATGGACTTCTAATTCTAATCTATTGGAATTTCCTTTGGGTAGATCCCTCCGGCTCTGGCGGATCATAGGGCATAAACCTAACCATAATCACCTTATAACTCCATGATTATCCTAGGTTCATTGATCACATGCAATAAAACCTTTCGTAAAAATCTCTCAAAGTGTTTATAATAATAAAACATATTTTGTTAACACTTCGAGAGTTTTACATTTTCTGAAATACTCCCCCTTCACATGTGCTCATGCATTTTTAAGATAAGTTTGCACATGTTGGGTAGAGTTCGCGCTTTTGAATTGATTGATTTTCACTGAACATGGCCGATTCGAGACACGCTTACATCACTAGTTAGACAAGCCTGAAATTATTATCCGTCCTGGTCAAGTTCAAAGAGGATCTCTTGAGACGGTACACTCTACTTAGACAAGTCCTATTCGAGACATGCTTACATCACTGGTTAGACCAGCTTCAAATTATTAACCGTCCAGGAAAAATCTTTTCGATTACTAACATTTAAGCTTCGTTAATTCGTTGGTTATATCTGAGTCGAGCTCATTTGAGATTCAACCACGATCTTTAAGCATTTTGATTACATTTTAATCACGTCTTCTCCCCCTCAAAAATAGCATATCGTGATATTTTTGATATCCACTGATTAAGAGAAAGGCTTTTGGAGAGATAGACGGATTTGTTTTTGCAAGAAATCTGAACATTTTGATTTTTATTTTTATACTCCCCCTCAAAGAACGCATATTTTCAAACATAGAGTTTAATTTTTTTTAAGTGTTTATAGGGAGTTATCTTGAGCACAGAATAATTTGAAAGATTTTGAAAAATCTTTTGAAAAATCTTGATCATGTGCTCAAGGCTTCTTTTGAAAAGTGAGTTATGTACTTAGATGTACACAAGTCTTTTTGTAAAAGCGAGTTTTTATTTGAAATCTTTTCATTTGTTTAGACTCGGAATTTTTGAAAATGATTTCGTCTTTGAAATTACGAGTCCTGAAATGAAATAATCAGTAGTCATCGTTTAAGTCCGGGTTTCGTACTGAAGTATATGAAAGTCATTGTTTAAGAAAATTTTGAGAAAATGACATGTTTTAGAAAATATTTTAGTGAACTCTCAATCAAGCATCTGTATATATCCATATCATTGTTGAATGACATTTCTAGAAACATACAGAATATCAATTATATGAGAGACATGTCGTGAGAAGAATATTTTTGTATTTTTTGAGTTTATATTGTTTTTGTATTTTTGAAAATTTTCTATTTTTGTATTTTGTTTATGTTGGTTTTTCAAATTTTGTATTTTTTTTTTCAAAAATATTTACAGCGAAGCTTTTTGAAAAATATATTTCAAGAAGATTCGAGAAGACGTTCTAGCTCCTAAGGAGTTAGGCTTCGCAGGCCAATTCGTCGAACTAAATCGTCAAACCTATCATTTGGAAGGGATTTAGTAAATAGATCGGCGAGTTGGTAATCCATCTTCACGAAAAATAATTCAACATTACGCTCTTCTACGTGCTCTTTGATGAAGTGATAGCGGACTCTAATATTCTTGGTCTTCGAGTGTTGTACTGGATTGCACGAGATGGCTATGGCACTTTTCGAGTCACGATACAAAGTTATTCTGTCGAAAGTAAAGCCATAATTTGTGAGTTGTGTCCTCATCCATAGAACTTGGGCACAACACGCAGATAAAGACACATACTCGGCTTCTGCGGTTGATAATGCGGTACAATCTTGCTTTCTTAACGACCAGCCTACTAGCTTTTCACCCAAAAATTATGCTCCACCTGATGTACTTTTTGCTGTAACTTGGCTACCTGCATGATCGGCACCTGAAAATGCTATTAGTTTAAACTCAGAATCCTTCGGATACCAAAGTCCCATGTTAATGGTTCTTCGTAGGTACCAAAAGATCTGTTTAACCTCTTAGAGGTGATGTTCGATAGGCCTTGCCTGAAACCTTGCTAATAAGCAAACAGCAAAATGAATGTCGGGTCGACTAGGAGTAAGGTACATGAGAGAACCAATCATGCTCCGATATTTCTTCGGATAGATGGGTTTCCCAAATAAATCAGCGCCGATTTTTTGTGAAGTGACCATTGGTGTACCAACAGAATTACAATTTTCCATAACAGGTTTTTTCAAAATCTCAATTGTATATTTAGCTTGATTAATAAAAATACCACGAGGGGATTGGTATATTTGTAAACCAAGAAAGAATTTAAGTTCCCCTATCATGGACATTTCAAATTTGCTTTTCATGAGATTTTCAAAATGTTTTGAATGATTTGGATTAGTGGACCCAAAGATAATGTCGTCCACGTAAATCTGAACATTCAAAATGTCATATTTGTATTTCCTAGTAAACAAGGTAGGATTAACAGTTCCTTTGGTGAAATTATTTTTGATCAGAAAAGATGATAGTTTGTCATACCACGCTCTTGGAGCTTGTTTTAAACTATAAATGGCTTTCTTTAGCTTGTAGACATAGTCTGGATGTTCCTTGTCAATGAATCCTTCTGGCTGACTCATATACACTTCTACTTTCAGAGTTCCATTCAAGAATGCCGTCTTGATATCCATCTGATATACTGTGATGTTTTTTTGAGCTGCATAGGCTAAGAAACGCATGAGCACATGTGAAAGGGGAGTATTTGAGATCAATGATAAGTTTGTCCAGTGGTCTTGGAACTAATTCCCAACTATCATGTAAATGGTATTGAACAATTTCTTCCTGCATCGCTTCTATCCATGCATTTTCTGCCATTGCTTCACGAATGTTCTTTGGTTCTTTAAGAATGATTGAGCAAATGTAAATGCACATTTCAGGGTCGGTGGCAAGTTGTCTTCTCGTCTGAACTGGTCTTTAAGGTTTACCAATAACTTGTATAATTGGATGGTCATTAGTCCATTGGAGTGTAGAAGGGTACCTTGGGTTTAACGTGTGCATGTTAGATGGTTCAGATGATTCAGAAGAGTCTGTTGCAAACGGGTTTTCGAATACTTCTTCTTCTAACGCAGCATCATTTTGGTTCTGTGTTTGTTCTTCTTGAAATGGTGTACTTTGGTTTTGCTCATCAACTCTTGGTAGAACAATTTCAAATATTGGACTTGTTGGAGTAGATGTAGATGATGTTGTGATTCATTTGTCGAAGTTCCACCATAGTATTCATCAAACAATAACTCAAAGAAATATTCTAGTCTTGTTCTAAAGGTTTGTCAGTGGTTGTTGATTGAGCTCCTTGAGGTACAAGTCCTGAACTAATGTGTCCAGAAGTCTGCGGGTTTGGTGCGGGTCTTAATCTGTTTTGATTAGAAGCCATCAGGTTAAGCGCGGGTTCTAGAGCGAGTCTCTCAGAAGCCATCTGTGAAATCTCTTCAGACTTCACATTCATCGTCTCCATTATCCTTTTTGTTCTTCTATTATATACCCGGAATGCCCTTGAGTTTTCTGAGTATCCAATGAAGATTCCAATATCACCTTTAGCTTTCAGCTTTCCTAGATCTTCTCTGTCGTTCGTTGGATAGCACAAAGCGCCAAACACGTGAAGGTAAGAGATATCAGGTTTTCTGTTGTTCACTAGTTCATATGGGGTTTTATTGAATCTTGGGTGGATGAGGGAACGGTTCTGAGTGAAACAAGCAGTGGCAACAGCATCGGCCTATAAGAATAACGGTGTACTAGAATAAATTAGCATAGTGTGAGCAGCTTCCACAAGAGTTCGATTTCTTCTTTCAACTACCCCATTCTGCTGTGGAGTTCTAACAACGGATGTCTGATGTGTGATGCCAGCATCTTCAAAATAAGTTCCTAACTCCTGATTTGTGAATTCTGTGCCGTTGTCTGTTCTTACAATCCTTACTGGATCTTGAAGTAGGACTTGAATACGCTGAAGAAAGGTGATGATGATGTCTGGTGCTTCATCTTTTGACATCAGAAACTTTACCCATGTATATCCTGAATAGTCATCGACGATAACAAGAATATACCTCTTCATGTCTATGTTTTCAACTCTCATTGGGCCACATAAGTCCATGTGCAACATATGTAATCGTGCTTCCGATCTAGGTACGGTTTTGGGTTTATATGTTGGCCTTTTGCTTTTTCCAAATTCACAAGATGGACATAGGTGTTCCTTGGTGTACTTGAACATGGGGAGTTCGTTGACGATGTTGTCTTTGGCTAATTTGTTGATAGTTTCGAAATTGGGATGGGATAATCTTCTATGCCACAGCCAGGACTTAGTTAAAGATGCTCTTGTCATAAGACATATTGGAGATGAAGAGGCCATTTGGTTGATGTCCATAGCATATAGGTTTGTGCCGCGATTTCCAGTTAATAGATCATTACCCACCAAATTTCTAACAGAGCACGTGTTTCTTCTAAATGCAACCTCTAAATCTGCATCACAAAACTGCCTGACTGAAAACTAATTGTTTCCCAACCCTTCGACGTAGTAAACTCAAGTGATCAAATAATTCCCAAACTGAAGATCTCTATAACCCAGAATAGCTGCTACATGATCCTTTCCAAAGCGTATAGTTCTCATGAATTTCCAGACGAAATTGATCAGCAACTTTAGATTCCCGGTCATGTGCTTGGAGCAACCCGAGTCGACGATCCAAAGACATATTTTGATAACCTGCGAAGAATAGAAGAGTTTGTTTTTGGAAACAGTTTTGAATTTGGTTCCATGTGGTTAGGGGTAAAATCCGGATCACACTCATAGAAAGTTTCTATTGGTTTAATTTGAACAGCTTTCAATTTGCCATTCTAGAGTATCAACTCTCTACCCGTTGGTTTCCATACACAATACTTAAGATAGTGATAACGCCTAAATCTAACATGTTTTTGATAGCGTTATTGGTAGTTTTATATATGTTTTGTGGTTATATTTATATGCTTTTGTTACTAAATCGTACCAAAGTGTGTTTGCAAAGCATTTGTAGCCAAAGACAGGAAAATGGATGGAAAAGATGCAAAAATGAGGAAAAAGGAAGTATTTGAGATTGCATGTGAATCTTGTGTCAAGTTCCGCTCCGTAAGGTACTTCAATGAGTTAAAGTCCAAGTAGTCGAGTTAATAAACTTAAGGATGAAGGGAAAGATCAAAGAATCAAGAGCTACGATCGAGAAACAAGTCATACGCAAAAGTCCAAGAAAAAGGTTCATCAGCCATAGCCATCCGATCGGTCACCACCCGCAACCGATTCGGATGGAGTGAATTTGGATTTACCGAGAAGACCAACCGATCGGTAGACCATTCTATCCGATCGGTTGGAAGTCACTGTTTGACCCAAGACTTCTTTATTAAGGATTGTGACTTTATAAATCCGGTTCTAGGCCCTTCTTTTCAGTATTCTAACCATTCAATACTACTTGGAGAGCAAGAGAAGCATTTATGCACTTAGACCTTTGGTTAGAGCAATTTATGGAACCATTTGTTGAGTATTTATATACCAATCAATCTAGAGAGAGAGGGGGTATGCTAGAAGTGCTAGGAGAGAACCATTCACAGAAATATACTCAGAAATTCGTCCATAAGTCCAGGAGAAGGGAGAAAGTCGATTATACCATTTTCATTGCTTGTGGAATCATTGTCTTTCACTTGTAATCTTATTTCCAAATCATTGTAAGAATTTCAATCATGGTTTCTAATGTTCAAAGTATTGAGTTTACATTTATGTTTGCTATGAGTGGCTAGTGCCTTTGTGCACTTGCTTAGATGACGTGTATTATTCATTGATTGGCATATGATTGTGATAACATGTTTTAATTCAATTTCAAGTCAATTCTAAGAACCAATTGTGATAAAGTTTCATAGTGACATTTGGGCAATCAAGTTTAACTAGTGCTAGTAATCTTAAGGGTTGAAAGAATTATTGTTATTCCACTAGTTATAATCATTTGTCTATGAATGATTGTTGTCTTCCACTGTTCTTGATTAAACAAAGGAACTTAATTGTGATTGTAATGAAAATGCTTTTGTCTATCAAAACGGATTGATTGTAAACCACTTTAAAGGTCGAGAGATTAATAGTTTGCTTTCAATTGTGACCTTTTTTCTATAATCGGTTACCTTTTGTATTGACCATTTCCTAAGCTTGTTTGATTAGACAAAAGATTGTTTTTGTGTTTGAGGAACACCAACTCATGAACCTTGAATTGATCTTGAATTGATTGGTTAAACGTAATGCTTGTTTTTATAAACCAAAATCTTGACGAAGGTTTAATTTGTAGAAACAATAGATTAGTGTCAAAACTAATTATCAAAACCAACATGTTTTCCAAAGTTATCACAATCATATTAGTCAATTGTAGTACACTAGTCTAAGCAAGTGTAGTTTTTAATCATTTGAATTTTCATTATATCATTACTACTTGTTTGAGATAGTTGCTTTTAACTTACAATTCGATTCACTACACAAATCCTTGCGAACGATCCCGACTTACCATCAAAATCTTGCTACAACGGACGAGTATACTTGCTCGTATGTGTTGTTATTAGATTCGGTAATTCACCCCCTTATAAATTTATAACTTGCACCGAACCGAGCACATCAAGTTTTTGGCGCCGCTGCCGGGGATTTTGATCGTGTTTCTGTAAGTTTTAGTCCAATTCTCATTTATTTAGTTTTCATAAAAAAAAAAGTTTTACCGAGCTGCCCATCCGATCGGTTGTTCATCCATCCGATCGGTTTTCCAAAATTTTCATTTACCGAGAGAACCATCCGATCGGCGGACACTTCCATCCGATCGGATCCTTCAAATCAAATTTACCGAGAGATCTATCCGTGTTGATCCCAGTTGAGCTTCACGATCTTATTAATTACTTTAGATAAATCTAAGGTAATCGGTATAGAAACTGATCTTGAGTTGTATATCAAATATTATGCGGAAACTAATACTTGATCTTAAGAAGAATAAACACAAATGAATTCTCAAACAACACTTCAATATTAATACGATTGCTCTGAATAGCAATAGGGTTACAAGAAACCTTGAAGTGTAAACAATACGTATGCTAAGATAATCGATATCTAACTCTAACCCTAGAACCTCCTTTTATAGCGTAAGGAGTCCTAGTCGGTTTACAAGACTTCCTATACAAGAAAAATATTCATACGTATCTTTTCTATACTTATCCTTAACATACTATACATATCTAATAAGCAGCAGAGTAAATCTTCTAGCAGCAGAGTCCTCGTGAGCTAGCAGTAGAGTTACACTATGCCTATTATCCAAAACAGCAGAGTTATCAAAAACAGCAGAGTTCTTGTGCTAATCAGCAGAGTCACATAACTATCCAGCAGAGTTGTGTTTCTCGAATCAGCAGCATTTTAGACCCAACAATCCTCCCCTAAACTTGATATTTTTCTTCAAAAATCATCAAGTTTCCTTAAATCCAGATAACTACCAGGAGGATGCTTCCAAACACTTTACTGTTTTGAAACCTTTGATTCCAACAACTTTTTATATTTCTCAATCAGTTCTTTTGCTTGATGATCTGCATCAAATGGTCTTTGTAATGTCAACTTACCAGGCTGCAACATTTGATACAGAATAGATGTACTGTTGTTGATGACATAATCCTTCTCCACAAGCATATACACAGTCACACCTATGCATGATAAAACATGAACTCCACAAGATTGATATAAATACCATTTCTGAACTGTGGAACTCAGTAACTTCTTCCATTCAATACTCTTCTCATCTGGTTCAAACATATTCTTCAAATGATAATAGTTGAGTCTTTCATAAACCAACTCTGGTCTTGTATCACCATAATTCATCTTGTAAAGATTCCAGAGTTGAGTAATATCATCCCTATCCATGTAGTGCAACATCTGAGAAAAACTAATATATCCTATACTTGAACCATTTGATCTCTTTATCACCCAGCATACTTGACCATCAGCTAGAACATCATGTGAATAGGAAATGATTGGATATTTTACTGATAAAGGAACTTCATTAAGTAACTCAGGCTCTTCTTGAGGTTCATGAACTGTGAGATGCATAATTCCTTGCATATCATCTGCAGTCACTTCTTCTTTCTCTGAATTACTATTCTCTTTCTCTTCTTTATCTGAATCACTCATCACTACTGACTGTGTTCTTCTCTTCTTCCTACCCACCTGCTTTACTTTCCTCCTATATCTCTTTGTACCAGCAGAGGATTCAGTCATAACTTCAGCTTCAACAACAATTTCTTTCTCCTTTTCAACATCAGATCCTATGGGCTTTGAAACACTTCCACTCCCAGATGCTTTCATATTGTCAGATCCCATAACTTCTGGATTTCTTTTCTTCTCAGAAACTTTTCTTGGATTTAACTTAGCATAAGTTTCATAAAATTCCTTTTCAATTAAGTGATCTGACTTTACTTTGAAATCCTTCATCTGATAACCTCTTGCATTCTTCAAGTAATACTTCATATCATTAACCAATGCTTTCCTTGAAGATGACTTTTGTTTGTAACCATGCTTCTGTGCATCATTAATCCTCTTAATCTGCTCTTCCCACTTAGCTAATCCATTCTTTTTTAGTATAAAATCAACAAGCTCTTTTGTCTTTTCACTTCCATCTAACTGCTCATCATTAGTTATCAAGAAAGCTTCTCCTCTAACAATCATATCAGAATCAACAAAATACTGCAATTGTTCATCAAATTCTTCTTGATTAACTTCTTTAAATGTAGAGCTTTCCATAAGTTCAAACTGATTTCCTTCCTCTTCAGCTGCAACTCTTCTTGCATATTCTTCATCCTGAGCAATCTGAGCTTGTTCATCAGCCAACTTTTGCATTCTTTCAAACTCTTCAGTAGATTCAGCAGCTTGTTGTTGTGATGGTGTGGGTGTTTTAGCTCCTTTGTTCATGTTCAGCAGTACTTGAGCTAAAGTCATCTGTTCATCATCTGAATCAGCAGAGTCCTTTACTCCTGCACTCTTCTCAGTATCATCAGCAGAAACCTTTAACCCATCAGCAGAGTGTTCTGCACCAGCAGAGTCAACCTTGTCACTCTCATCACCAACATTTTCAACAAAATCTTTAACAACCTCCCCTGAACCCATTACACCTTCCTGATCCTGATCATTCACTACAGCCTCTTGATCATTCCTCCCCTGTTTGGAAGCATCCTCTTCCAAACTTGGTTTGGAACTCCTCTTTAGCCTCCCCTCAAGGTGTGCAACCCTTAGCTTAAGCCTTCTTATTTCAGCACCTTGAGTAGCCTTGACTGTCTTTAACTCCTTTCGAAGACCAAGGACCTCCTTTGACAATTTTGTACAATTATCCGTCAATTCTTTCAATTGTTTCATAATATCCTCACAACTTCGGTCTGTGTTACCTGACCCGAGAGGTTAATCATTGGAATTGGCATTATGTACTGGTGTTTTAATCGTCAAATCCTCAGTGTCATGTTCAATACTAGCATCAACACTTTGACCTGTGTAACCTGGTCCGAGAGGTGTATCATTTGCAATGTCAATATGTACATTTGTGTCCATCAATTCAATAGTATCATCTCTGTCCTCATCACTTCGAGATGTGTTACCTTCTCTGAGAGGTGAATCTTGGGACACAAACTCAGTCTCAACCCTAGGTTGAACATCTGAGCCCCCCCATAGAAGCCATTTGGCTGGGGTTACCATCAGTTGTATTAGGTTCCTGAGAACCCTCTACAAAAGATGTTGCCATGGTTGAGGTCTTAATTATGTTGACACTGTCCTGCTCAACTACTAAGTTGGAAACAGTAGTGCCAGCCTCTTCCATCATGATACCTCCAACACCTGTATCAGCCTCATCTGCATCCATACTAACATTGGCCTGAGGTAGCACAATGTTCTCATGTTGTGAAGTCCTAGGTGATTGAGTGTTTTGGGTTTCATGTGACACTGAATCATTCAAACTTGTTGATGAGGATGTGTGATAGGAAGCTGTGGGTGTTCCAGCCTCTTCATCCTCATTCACTGCAGCCACTACATGCAAGATGTGCTCAGTTAGGGGAGTTATAGTTCCAGAAAAACCTTTCCCATTCTTCTTTAAAAATGCAAACATCTTGATTGCCATTCTACTACAGGGCTCAACATTTACATGCCTCAATGGTTCCCTTAGCTGTCTGTTTATAATAAGTTGTAGAAACCTGGGGTACAAGTAAAACTTCTTCTTAACAAACTTCTTCATCCCCTCAAATATCATAGCAGAAAAATCAAAGGGCTGCCCTGTAGCTAAACACACTAAAGCCATAGCTTGAGAAGCACTAAACTCACTCCATCCACCTACTTTGGGAAACAGGCAGTGTTGAAGTGTATGTAGCAAAAACTTCCAATGTGAACAGAGACGACCTTTCAAAAATGTACCACCAACTTCAGGTCTCTCATATCCAATATTCTCAAGCTCAGTCATAACAGTTTCTGGGGTAATAGTAGGGGGTGTTGGTATGCCTGATAAGCGCAAACTTCTCTTAATTGTTGTTTCACTAACTACAACATTCTCCCCATCTACACTACCTATCAATCGTTCCTCACCATCTAGTACATCCAACTTAACAGTTGACCAAAATTGCTTCATATGAGATTTGTAAATGGTAGGAGCAACTGTTAACGCATACCTTAACTTAGACGAACTCAGAAAATCCATAACCTCATAAAATCCATCAGCTGCAGTAACCTTACTGAGAAATGCTATCTGATTATGTTCATCCGGAAACGTTCTTCGAGCCATTTGATTTGGGGGTTTTGGGTGAAATGATATGAATTGATGTTCTTGGGTGAAGGTTGAATGAAATTTTGAGCAATTAAAATGTAATGAGATCAAATTGGTTAAAGATACCGTTTTGATCTAATTAGGTTTAAGAACGCGCCAAAAGTTACAGTTTGACCCTTTAACTTCCAAACTCATTAGCAGAGTTATGAAAGTGTTGACCTAAATTCAACATTCCCAAAATCTTCAAAATCACCTCTTTAAATACCATACCAACCCCTCATTGAAGTCCAAAAATCCCTTAATCACTTAAATAAATCCCCAATTCACAAACCCTAACTCAAAATCAACAAATCATGAGTTCATCAAAAACTCCAATCATTGAGATCTCCTCAGATTCCTCATCCAATGACTCACAAGGGTGGGCAAGCTATTTTCCTCAAGGTTATCTAGCAAGTTCATCATCAGCAAAACCAAAAGGAAAAGCGGTTGTTGAAAAGGAATATTCCGACCCACTTCCATCAACACCATCCTCCTTTGAGGATTCTGATGATGATAAAAGAACAAAAAATCGATCCTCCACAGCATCCTTTGACCGCTGAGCTGCAGAAGCAAATGGAGAATGCCGCCGCCGCCTTTGCGAAGAGTGTCCACCTGCCTCATCCAAAGCCAAGTACGGTTGAGCAAAAACCCCCTGTTCCAAAGAAGAAGAAGCAGCAGAAGAAATCAGCTCCCTCAACAAGCCAACAGCAGAGTCCACCACCACGACCAGTAGTACTTGCACTCCCCTGTCCAAGGGTGTTTGAAGCCATGGGCACTAGGGGACCTCGTAGCAAGGTCATGCCTGACTTTGCTAGGATTTAGGTTGTGAATCTTTGTATTTAGTTGTCTTTTGATCTTTAGCATGTATGTATGGAAACACTTTGATGTACTTATGCCTTGATTATCAATGAACTTCTCTTTTCATGCTTTACTTGATTGTGTATGTTTATGTATCTGCAAAAGGTTAGTAGCAAACAACAAACACAAGCAAGAATATTCCATAATAGCAGCAGAGTAGGCATAACAATAAACAACTAAACAGCAGACTTTAACCAAAACACCAGATAATGACTAATCAACAGCACAAATCCTTACAAAACTTTACAAAAACATACAGAGATAAGATGGTTTAAGATTTAAAGATTGAGCATACCAATACTAGCAACTAAAAATTGAAACCTACTTATATCAAAACTTTTGGTAAGTAGATCAGCAACATTATTGTCAGTATGTATTTTAACCACTTGAATAAGCTTTTTCTCATAACAATCTCTAATAAAATGATGTCTTATCTCTATGTGTTTTGTTTTAGAATGAAAAACAGGATTTTTGATAATACACATTGTGCTGTTGTTGTCAATAAAAATTTTTGTGTTCATGAAATTGTACCCATAATCCAGCAATTGGTTCTGAATCCAGAGCACTTGTCCACAGCAGCTAGAAGCAACAACATATTCTGCTTCAGTTGTTGAATTAGCCACCACTGTTTGTTTCTTACATTGCCAAGAGATTAACCTATGACCAAGGTACTGACAGCCTCCAGTGGTTGACTTTCTATCCATAGTAGCTCCAGCATAGTCACTATCTGAGTATGCTATCAAGTCAAATGGTGAATTATTAGGATACCAAAGACCCAATTTTGGTTGACCCTTTAGGTACCTAAAAATTCTTTTGACTACTTCCAAGTGTGAAACTTTTGGGGACACTTGAAATCTAGCACATGCACACACAGAAAACATGATATCTGGCCTTGAAGCAGTCAGATACATCAATGAACCAATCATTGACCTATAGAGATGTACATCAACCTCTACCCCATCTTCATCCTTGAGCAAAGGTTTATTTTTATCCATTGGTGTCTTAGCTGCCTTCACATCTTTGAAACCAAATTTCTTTAACATATCAGCCACATACTTGTCTTGGCTAATAAAAATCCCATCTGACTTCTGCTTAACTTGTAGTCCTAAAAAGAAAGTCAGTTCTCCCATAGAACTCATCTCAAACCTGCTGTGCATTAGCTTCTCAAATCCTTCACATAACACCTTATTTGTAGACCCAAAAATGATATCATCTACATAAACCTGAACAAGTAGGATATCCTTTTTGTCTTTCTTAATGAACAATGTTTTATCAATGGTTCCTCTGTAAAAACCATTATTCAACAAATACTGAGATAAGGTGTCATACCAAGCTCTAGGAGCTTGATGTAGTCCATACAGTGCTTTCTTCACCTTGTAGACCCTATCAGGATACTTAGGATCTTCAAACCCAGGTGGTTGCATCACATAAACCTCTTCAGGTATCTTTCCATACAAGAAAGCACTTTTCACATCCATTTGATACACAGGAAAATTCTTGTATGAGGCATATGCCAAGAAAAGTCTGATAGCCTCCAATCTTGCAACTGGGGAAAAGACCTCATCATAGTCTATCCCTTCTTCCTGAGTGTATCCCTGAGCCACCAATCTAGCCTTGTTTCTGATGACAATACCTCTTTCATCTCTTTTACATCTGAACACCCATTTTGTACCAATTGCCCTTTTTCCATTAGGAAAATCAACTAATGTCCAGACCTCCTGAAGCTTGAACTGCAGCAACTCCTCTTGCATAGCTTCAACCCAACTTTCATCTTTCAAAGCCTTGTGAATGGTCTTGGGTTCTTCTTGAGATAAGAAACAGGCAAACATGCAATTTTGTAAATCCTTGTGGCTATTCCTCTTCTTGAGTGTTTGAGCAAATAATCCCTGATCAAGCAAATCACTTAACCCTTTTGATTTACTTCTGGTCTGAACAGTAGAGTGAACATCACCAATTATTTGCTCCTTTGGATGATTCCTGTGGATTCTGGTTGTTGGAGTGGGACTAACAGGTATATCAGTCTCCAAATTTGATAAATCAGCTTCAGCACTAAAAACATCAACAACTTCATCATCAGTATCCACATACACTTCTTCTAATTCAGGCATCTCATCAGAAGAATCATCATAAGAATCACCATCTTTATCAGCAGCAGAGTCCTTGTCCATAGCAACAGAGTCACCAAACCTAACAGCAGAGTGTTTTGGCCTAACAGCAGAGTGCTTTGGCTTATCAGCAGAGTGCTTTGGCTTGGCAGCAGAGTTGAGAGAACTGCTGCTATGTTTATTTCCTTGTTGCCCAGCAACATCTGACTCTGTATTCCATTCCTTATCATCATTCTTGACATCATGAGAAGGTTCATCATCACCTTCTACATTAACCTTTGGAACTTCCTTATGAACAGCAGCATCATCTGAACTTTTTCCCTCTTTATCTGTTGGTGTGAAGTACTGATCAAACTTGCTTCTTTCAATCAAAACAAACTCCTCTGCAGGCTCATCCTTCTTTGCTTGTGTACCTGCATTAGGGTTAGTTTGTGTACCTGCAGACATGTTAGTAGTACCTGCAATGACTGGTTGATAATTCATACTCTTGGTTAAAGAATCAATATCAAACATCCACTCAGGACCTTTTCCATCAACATTAGGTGTGGTTTCTCTAATTCTAACATGCAAATTTTCCACCACATGCCCAGTCCTTTGATTGAAAACCCTAAAAGCCTTACTTTCAGTAGAGTATCCAACAAAGTAACCTATGTCTGCTTTCTCACTAAACTTGCCTAAGTGGTCAATGGTGTTTAAGATAGTGACAGGACACCCAAATGGTCTAAAGAAATCAATCAGTGGTTTCCTACCATGCAATAACTCATAAGGGGTCTTATTGTGAGGTTTAACTATCTTAGTTCTATTTTGCACATAGCAAGCAGTGTTGACTGCTTCAGCCCAAAAGATAGTGGGTAACTTAGACTCTGACAACATAGTCCTAGCAGCTTCAATTAATGTTCTATTTCTCCTCTCAGCCACACCATTTTGCTGAGGAGTTCTAGCCACACTAAATTGTCTAGTTATACCCTTTTCCTCACAGAACTGATTCATTACTTGATTCTTAAACTCAGTTCCATTGTCACATCTGATGATCTTAACCTTGTGATTAAATAGATTTTCTATCCTAGTAATAAAAGCCTTAAGAATACCAGAAGTCTCATTCTTAGTAGCTAGGAAGAATACCCAAGTGAACCTACTAAAATCATCAGTAACCACTAAGCCATACATCTTTTTGTTCAAACTATTCACATAAGTGGGTCCAAATAGGTCCATGTGTAACATAAACAAAGGTTCAGTTATGGAATTCACCAATTTGGACTTACAAGATGCTCTATGTTGCTTTCCCATTTGGCAAGCAACACATACTTCAGGATTCTCAAAAACCTTTGAAGGTAATCCTCTGACCAAGTTCCCTTTCACCAACTTGTTGATAGCCTTGTAGTTCAGATGTCCAAGCCTTCTGTGCCATAGTTTGGATTCATCAATAGTGGCTTTGGCAAACAGACAAGTTAAATCTCTTTTGGGAATAATGTTCTTTATGTCCACACTGTATATGTTGTCATTTCTAGGGACTTTAAGAAGTACTAATTTGTCATCAGGTATCTTAAAGTCGGGAGATAAGACAAGACATTCAGTGTCTGTAAAGAGAACAAAATTCTTTCTGTCACACATTTGTGAGACACTAAAAAGATTGAACTTTAAACCATTCACCAAATACACTTTCTCAAAATCCAATTTTCCAGTTCTGATTATGCCTTTTCCAACAATTTTTCCTCCTTTGAGGTCATTCCCAAAAGCAACATATCCACCATCCAAAGCTTCAAAATTCTCCAAATTGCTCTGGTCTCCAGTCATGTGTGAAGAGCATCCACTATCAAAAATGCATTTATCCTTTAGCTCCTTTTGTAGATTGCCCTGCAAAAAAAGTAAGAGAATTAGTTTCTCTTAGGGACCCAAGCCATTACTGACTTGGATCTACCTTGTGCATCAAAGTAGTCAAATTTCTTCAACTGCATTGGTGCACTGCTGTGTCTGAGAACATGATCTAAAACTTTAACTTTTGGTTTCCAGACCCAGCAAGCTGAGGCTTTAACAGCATAAAAATGATTGCCCACAACAGTATCAGTAACAACTTTAGGCAAAACAGCAGAGTCTGCCTTAACAGCAGAGTTTGCCTTAATAGCAGAGTTTGCCTTAACAGCAGAGTTTGCCTTAACAGCAGAGTTTGCCTTATCAGCAGAATCGACTATCTCCTTCTTTATGGGCCTTTTTGGTGCAATAGGAGAGATAACTCTAGAAGTACCATCTCTCATCAAAACTTCCCTAGGAACCATGTTTCTTTTGGGTGAGGGTGAGTCTTTCTAGTAAAGTTTCTATGGTTCACCCTAGTGTATTGGTTCCAAGCTGGTTTCTTATAGCACTCATCTTGCAGATGTTCAAAACTACCACAGCAATAACATGCCTTCTTAAGTAATTGAAAATCAGTACCTAATTTGTGTGAAACTAGGTTGTTCCAATTTCTCTGGTTTCCCCTAGGCAAGTTATTTGTTCTTTTAGGATATACTCTAGGTGTGTTTTCATACTCAGCCATCTTCCTAGAGATACCTTTACCAAACCTAGGCTTAACAAAATCAACCCTTTTAGCCCTAGGTACTTTTGATTCAACAACAGTAGGAATTTCTTCCTTTTTGTTCTTAGAGGTTGAATCAGATTCTACTTCATCATCATCACTGTCAGACACCCAATCTTCAATCAGGGGTGCTTGTTCATACTTCTTTACTTCAACCTTAGGTGACTCTATTTCTTTTTCACTAGTTTCATCTACAGGTTTACTAGTTTCACCTACAGGTTTAGCCTCAGACTCAGATATGAAAGTTAGTGTCCTAGTAGGAGGGGCATTGGCACTAAGCTTTGTAGGGTGAGCAACAGCATTATATCCTATACCATTAAAGTGTCTTCCTAATGGTTTACTGAGAATGTCAGTGGCAAATTGTTGTTTTTCCACCCTAACAATGTGTTTTTCAGTCTCACTCTTAGCTAAGTCTCTAGCCTGTTCAGCCTCTCCTACTTTTTCCATAAGAACCTTAATCTCATCATCTTTCTTGATAATTTCATTTTTCAGGATAGTGATCTGATCAAGGTATTCAATTTCAACCTTTTTATAAAATTCTAGCTTCTCTTCTAAGTTCTTTAAACCATATTCATAACTAAGATTATCTAGCTTAAGTGTTTCATTTTCCATTTTAAGGTTTCCATTGCTAGACTTAAGTATCTCAATTGTATCAGAACATGATTTAAAAGAACAGGATGATTCATTGGATACCTCAGAGTCTGATCCAGAAGAAGAATAGGCCATGAGAGCAAAATGCTGTACTTCAGGATCTTCTTCAGCTATCAATGCACAATTTGGACCATCCTCAGCAAGATCATTCCAATAAAAATCACCTAACCCATCACATGATACCATAGCAGTAGTAGAATTTGGCTCTTCATCAGCAGACTTCTTGAAATTTTCATTGCTTCTTTTTGGTGTTTTGCATTCTCTTGCAAAGTGTCCCTTCTTTCTGAAATTAAAACATTCAGCCTTTGACTTGTCAAATCCCACACTCTTGTTCCTTCTGAACTTCATCTCTTTTCTAGTGCGCTTAAGAAACCTTCTTGCCCTCATAGTAAGCATTGCAAATTGCCATTGCATATCAATCTCCTCAACATCATCAAGATCAAGTTCATCCAGATCTTGAGGCATGACTGAAGTACTTGTAGTAAGTTCAGCTAAATAAGCACAAATTGCAGCATCACTGATGGTGTTGGTGTTAGCAGAGTCAGCAGCAGAGACATTTGAACCAACAGCAGGAGCAAAAGCACCAGCAGCAGAGTGCTGTTCTTGATGTCTACCAATATTCTTGCTGTTTGAGGAAACAAAAGCAAGATTATTTGTGGTAGAAGATGAGCTTGACAATCCTTTAACTTCAGATTCATACACCTTCAAGTTGTTATACAGATCATCCAATGTCATAGTATCAAAATCTTCCTTGTGCCTCCAAACCACTGTATGAGTGTTCCATTCAGAAGATAGACTTCTCAGAAACTTTAGATTGACATCTTCTTGAGATGGCTCAATCTTCAAAAGAGCCATTTGACTGGTTAACTTATGAAGTCGATCATAAGTTCCCTCAATGTTCTCAGAACCCAAAGCAGAAAAAGTCTCAAACTGGTGCTTCAGTAGATTCTTTCTTGATTTCTTGGTAGCCTCATTCCCACCAAATCGAAGTTCAATTGCTTCCCACAACTCCTTAGCAGACTCAATATGATTAAAACTCAATTGATAATCATTAGGTATTCCCATCATGAGAATACTGTGAGCCTTAACCTCCAATCTTCTCTATGCTTTCTCCTCACTTGTCTTGAGAGTCAAGACTGATCCAGTAGCAATCTTGGTTTGCACCTTATCGCCTTCAAGAACAACTTCCCAAAGTGAGTAATCAACCATTCTTATGTATTGTTGAATCCTCATCTTCCAGATCTCATACTCTCCAGTCTTGAGCATGGGAACTCTTGATGCAGTAACCATGTGTGTTGAATCGGAATCCATTGCTTACTTTGATGATTAGCAAATCTTGTATTCAGAAATTCTTCTTGGTACCAGTTTCTAGATCACAAGCTCTGATACCACTTGTTGATCCCAGTTGAGCTTCACGATCTTATTAATTACTTTAGATAAATCTAAGGTAATCGGTATAGAAACTGATCTTGAGTTGTATATCAAATATTATGCGGAAACTAATACTTGATCTTAAGAAGAATAAACACAAACGAATTCTCAAACAACACTTCAATATTAATACGATTGCTCTGAATAGCAATAGGGTTACAAGAAACCTTGAAGTATAAACAATACGTATGCTAAGATAATCGATATCTAACTCTAACCCTAGAACCTCCTTTTATAGCGTAAGGAGTCCTAGTCGGTTTACAAGACTTCCTATACAAGAAAAATATTCATACGTATCTTTTCTATACTTATCCTTAACATACTATACATATCTAATAAGCAGCAGAGTAAATCTTCTAGCAGCAGAGTCCTCGTGAGCTAGCAGTAGAGTTACACTATGCCTATTATCCAAAACAGCAGAGTTATCAAAAACAGCAGAGTTCTTGTGCTAATCAGCAGAGTCACATAACTATCCAGCAGAGTTGTGTTTCTCGAATCAGCAGCATTTTAGACCCAACAATCCGATCGGTAGACTGTTCTATCCGATCGGTTGGACGATTCTGATCTTTTCAAATTGTTTTCATTCTTTGCTCGTTTGTTTAGACATTACCTCGATTCGTTGGGGAATTGTATGAACACTCGATCAACTGGAGCAGAACCAATTCCACCACTTTTCGATCCCGAAAGTTTGATTCGAACAAGATCTAGAAGAAGAAGAAGAACACCCTTTGTTCCATTAGCCAATCGTGTACCAAGAGTACCAAACCCAACTTTTGATAACCTTTTTGAAGCCAAAGTCGTTTATAACCCATTCACTGATCAACCTTTTCCCATGGCTGACGATAGACCCATGTGGGAAGCAAACCGAGCCGTAGCACCCACTCCTGGAGCTGCTATTGTTGCTGTAAACCTAGGTGACAATTTCACCGTGAAAGGTCACCATCTTTCTATGATCAAAGACCGTCAATTCGATGGCCGTTCGAGGGCCGATCCTCACAAACACGTTGCCGAATTCATTGAAATTTGTGGCATGTTCCGATACGATGATACAAATGTTGATGCCATTAAACTAAAACTTTTTCCGTCATCACTTGCTGGAGATGCAAAAGTGTGGTATAACGAATTAACACCAGGAATCATCAGTACTTGGGAGGAGATGAGGCAAGCTTTTGTAAGCCGATTCTTTCCACCTGCAATGTTTGATCGACTCATGGGAGAAATTCATGCTTTCATACAACATCCTAACGAATCACTCGTCGAAGCCTGGCTTCGTATGAAGGATTTACTTCGAAGTTGTCATGGACATGGTTTAGGACGAGGAACCATTATCCAAATCTTTTACCATGGACTTGATGAAACATCTCAAGGAATTCTTGATGCTGGAGGAATTTTTCTTTATAAGACTCCTAACCAGGCATACCAATTGCTTGAAGACCGAGTTCTTCTCAAACTCGACTGGTCAAAAGATGCCAAGACAAAACCCTTAAGAAAAACCGTTGCCTTTGCCGAAAGTTCTGATTCATCTAAACTCATGGAGAAAATGGAAACCTTGGTTTCCAAAATCGATTCGCAATACAAAGATCTTAGAGGAGAGATGAAAGAAATGCGAGATGGTTGTAACAACTGTGGAGGTAACCACCCATCATCAGAATGCGATGATCAACCTATGGATCAACCAAAAGAAGGAGAAGCTAATTACATCCAAGGAGGATACCGAGGAGGAGGATATCGTGGAAATTATTACGGACGAAACTCTGCTAGTTGGCAAGATCGCCGACAAAGGGATAACAACCATGAGTCCCAACCAAAAGTAGAGAACCAAACTTCACAAAATTCCGACAAGAAACCTGAAGAAACAGATTTTGAAAAAATGATGAGAGAATTCGTCACTGCTCAAAAATCAACCAACGAGTTCGTCAAGAATCAATTTTTCAATCTCAAGACCAAAGTTGAGCAAGGTCAGAAAAATCATCAAGCATCTATCCAAGATCTTGAAAACAAATTTGGGAGACTCTCTGATCAAATTTCTTCCCGACCATCAGGTTCGTTGCCTAGTAACACCCAAACCAACCCAAAACCATCATCATCATCGAATGATAAGACTTATCGTCCACCACAAACCAGAAATGAGCATATCAATGCTGTATTCACAAGAAGTGGCCTGTCTTATGATCCACCACCCAACCCAAACAACACCACAACTATCAATTTCGATAGTGAGGATGAAGATGAAGAATCCAAGAAGGAAAATACACCAAAAACACCACCCAAACCCAAACCCAAACCACCAGTTAAGGCTTACACTCCAAAAATTCCATATCCTCAGAGCCTTAAGAAGTTTGTAGAAATAATCAAAGAAGTTAGACTCAATGTACCTCTCATTGATGTTTTAGCCGGAATGCCCAATTACGGGAAATTTTTGAAAGAACTTCTTAACAACAAGAACAAGTTGGAGCAAATATCCGCTACCTTTCTCAATGAAGAATGTTCAGCTATTGTTCAAAACAAAATTCCACAAAAACTCGGAGATCCCGGAAGTTTTCTGATTCCATGCATATTAGGAAACAACATCACATGCGATGCTTTAGCCGACTTAGGTGCGAGTATTAATTTGATGCCCTATTCGCTGTATACGAAACTTTCAATCAATACCTTGAAACCCACAAGGATGAGTATCCGATTAGCTAATCATACTTACCAATATCCTGTTGGTATTGCTGAGAATATGCTTGTCCAAGTAGGTAAATTCATTTTTCCCGTGGATTTTGTGATTTTAGAAATGGAGGAAGATAGTAGAGTACCCCTTATTTTAGGAAGACCTTTTCTAAACACCGCTGATGCGATCATCAAAGTAAAAGGAAAAGAACTCAATCTTGGAGTTGGAGAGGATAGAATCACCTTTTTAATCGATAAAGCAATGCAATATCCACATTCCAGTGATGACACTTGCTTTAACATTGATGTAATCGATGAAGTCACTGAGGAAGAATTGGATGCATTACTTGAAGATTCTGATCCATTCATGACTATTTCAGAGAAGATTAGTGAAACAACTTTTGATAAAGAATTCGCTGATTTTATGGAAGTTAAGATTGATGAAGAAGATGAAGAAGAAGAAGGAGAGATAATAGAAGAAGATTTTGAGGAAATCAGTTTTAATGATCAAATGAGGATTAAAACATCACTTCAAGAACCACCGACTGATCTTGAGTTGAAACCACTTCCCGAAAATCTTGAGTATGCTTACTTGGAAGATAATTCACTACTTCCAGTAGTCATATCTTTGTTGCTCAATGATTTTGAGAAAGAATGTCTGATTTCAGTTCTTAAGAAGCATAAAGAAGCTTTTGCGTGGAAAACTTCTGACATCCCAGGAATCAGTCCTGATTTTTGCAAACATAAAATCAATTTCGAAGAAGATGCCAAACCAGTTGTAGAAAGACAACGTCGACTCAACCCCAACATGAAAGAAGTTGTTAAAAAAGAAATTATCAAACTTCTTGATGCAGGTATCATTTACCCCATCGAGGATAGTCCTTGGGTGAGTCCTGTTCACTGTGTTCCGAAAAAAGGAGGAATGACTGTTGTGACCAACGAACGGAATGAATTAGTTCCTACTAGAACTGTCACCGGATGGCGAGTATGTATTGATTACAGAAAATTAAATAAAGCCACCAGAAAAGATCATTTTCCTTTGCCTTTCATGGATCAAATGCTTGAGAGATTAGCAGGAAACAAATACTTTTGTTTTCTCGATGGTTTTTCAGGATATTTTCAAATTCCTATTGATCCAGCTGATCAAGAAAAGACCACATTCACATGTCCCTTTGGAACTTACGCTTATCGGCGTATGCGTTAGATCGATGTCATTACCAAATTACCACCCCCAAATTACCACCCCCAACTAACGTTAAAGCCGTTAGAAGTTTCCTAGGACATGCAGGATTTTACCGTCGTTTCATTAAGGATTTTTCCAAAACATCTCGTCCAATGACGAAACTTCTTGAAAAAGATGCTGTTTTCGATTTTAATGCAGACTGTATGAAAGCATTCGAAGCATTGAAAACACAACTGACTAGTGCACCCATTATGGTTTCCCCTGATTGGTCACTACCATTCGAGCTTATGTGCGATGCAAGCGATTTTGCTGTTGGAGCTGTATTAGGACAACGAGAAGAGAAACATTTTCGTCCTATATATTTTGCCAGCAAAACACTCAACAATGCTCAACAGAATTACACAGTTACAGAGAAAGAATTGTTAACCGTTGTTTTCGCTTTCGATAAATTCAGATCATACCTTGTACTTTCAAAAACAATCGTGTTCACCGATCATTCAGCGTTAAAATATCTGTTTAAGAAGAAAGATGCCAAACCGCGTCTCATCCGATGGATTTTGCTACTCCAAGAATTCGATATCGAAATCAAAGATAAGAAAGGAGCAGAAAATCTAGCTGCTGATCACCTATCTCGTTTATAAAATCCAAATCTGGAAGAGTTAAAAGAAGATGAGATTGACGATTATTTTCCGGATGAAACACTCATGACTGTTGATACAGATGATGAGAACGAAATTCCATGGTTTGCCAATTATGCAAATTATCTCGTTGGAGGAATTCTAAAGAAAGGATTAACTCATGCCCAACGAAGTAAATTCTTTTCGGATCTTAAACATTATTATTGGGAAGAACCTTATCTTTTCAAAATGTGTCCCGATGGGATGATTAGAAGATGTATTTATGGTTATGAAACAAGAAGAATTATCGATGAATGTCATCATGGCCCAACTGGGGGACATTATGGTCCTTCCACCACCGCTAAAAAAGTCTTTGATGCTGGATTCTATTGGCCGACTATTTTTAAAGAAGCCCATACTCTTGTTAAGAATTGTGATGCTTGCCAAAAATCCGGTAGTCTTTCTCAAAGAGATGAAATGCCTCAGAAGAGCATTCAAGTCTGTGAATTATTCGATATTTGGGGAATTGATTTCATGGGACCGTTTCCTAAATCACACAAATACGAATACATTCTCGTTGCTATTGATTACGTTTCCAAATGGGCTGAAGCGGAAGCTCTACCCACAAATGATGCACGAGTAGTTGTTAATTTTCTCAAAAAGCTTTTCGCTCGTTATGGAATTCCTAAAGCTTTGATAAGTGATCGTGGAACCCATTTCTGTAACAAACAAATGGAGAAAATTATGAAGCGATACGGAGTTCATCATCGTTTCGCTACAGCTTATCACCCACATACCAGTGGTCAAGTTGAAAATACCAACAGAGCCTTAAAAAGGATACTCGAAAAAACGGTTAAAGACAATCCCGCCGTTTGGTCGAGAAAACTAGATGATGCTCTGTGGGCATTTCGCACGGCTTACAAAACACCAATTGGTACAACACCATACAGATTGTTGTATGGAAAAACTTGTCATTTGCCGTTCGAAATCGAACATCGCGCTTACTGGGCATTAAGAAACTGTAACCCAGACCTCAAAGTAGCTGGAGAAAAGAGATTTTTGCAATTGCATGAACTCGATGAGCTTAGACTACAAGCTTATGAGAACTCCAAACTTTACAAAGCAAGAACAAAAGCTTATCATGACAGAAAGCTAAGAATCAGAAAAGAATTCAAAGCTGGAGACAAAGTTCTGCTTTTTAACATGAAGTATAAGTTCAAAGCTCCCAAGCTGAAACCGAAATGTTTCGGACCGTATACAGTGAAACATGGATTTCCATCCGGATATGTTGAATTACATGACAAACATGGTGGAAGTTTCATTGTTAATGGGCACCGAATTAAGTTATACTATGACAAGGAGTAGATGAATGAAGTTTCTATTCAAGAGATTCCGCCTGAATCAGAATATGAAGCTATAACCTTTATGTCACCCTTCCCGGCCGATTTCAAGAAAAACACTCCGTGGGTCGAAGATTCTGGTTATATCTATGATGTTCTACCAAGACCATGGGAGAAAGTTAAGTTGGAATACATAGATGAAACTGGAGAAGGAATAGTGATTGGAAATGTGCTGTACGTTCCAAAATTTCCAAAGAAGAAGTCAGCACCAACATGAAGAGAGAGAAGTTCGAGTCCGGCTGATGACTCGTTAATAAAACAAGCGCTTCTCGGGAGGCAACCCGTGTGTTTGCTATGTTTATTTTTTTATTTTATTTTCTAGTGATTAAACCCCAAAGTTTTTCTAAATTGCTTAGTTGAACTTAAGTGTGGGGGTGTATCACTGTCTTTTGAATAAAGCGAAGAAATATTTCGTATGTGTGTCTCTTTTGTTTTTAGATTACTGCAGATAATGATTTCGAAGCTTGGACGCTAGGATCAAGACTCCTCTTGAGAAGAAAATACGGTTTATTCTCTTATTTCCCTATTTCATTCTTTGTCGTTTATCACATTGAGGACAATGCTTAACTTAAGTGTGGGGGGGTGAATAGGAAAATAAGAATAGATTGTAGTTTTGAGTTGAATTTTAAAATTTTGTTTGCCCTTGTAATCTAGTCTTTTGTCATTTTAAAGATCATATTCTAGAATAACTGGATTTATCCACTGGTGAAATTCGTAATTTTGAAAATTCGAGATGTGTCCCGATTAATATTGCAATCCATTCTGGGATTGATAACATTAGCTAGCACAGATTATAGCCTTTCCACTAAAGTGTGAGGATTTGAGCCTGTTCCATATACAGCATACATCTTTTATGCTTAGATCTTTTGCTATGAGTGTGCCGGTGATTTTATTTATTCTAGAACTTGTACTTGTAAATCATTACGAGACCGTTGTGAGATCACATTTCGTTTGTGATATAAGTGTATATGCGTGATAAGAGGCAATCTTAGGTTTTATCCCAAATGGCCTTCCATTTTCATATAATGCTATATTAGCTAGCTACATTGGCTAGTTAACCACTCATATGGACCCATTTGTTAGCGTTTATCTTTAATGCTAGATACCCCTAGTTACACCCGCCGAGCCTATCTTTTCTTTTGATACAATCCAGAAAAATTCAAAAAGATTTTACACCTTTTTAGCCTAGCCTTATCCATAGTCAAGTCTTGGTTGGTTGCTAGCTATTTGGCAAGATGGATGTTATGTGGAAATCATGAAAGTTCAAAGAAAGCATAAACTCCGAAAGTTGTTATTCAAGAAAATTCATCGCAACTATAAGATGACAAGTCAAAAAAAAAAAAAAATAGAGAGAGAAAAAGAAGAAAAGTCATTGCAACTATAAGATGACAAGAATAAGCCAATGGGCTAAGTGAATCAAGTATGAATAAAGGAAGTATGGAGTTTTTCACAAAATGGCATGATATTGGTTTGAAATAGCTAGTAACATTTGGTTCGTAGACTTTGACTAATTTTGTTTTATGTTCAACCAATTTCATAAACATATCCCATGCCTTATCCTACCCTTTTTGACTTTGTGAAATTATTAAGTGTATGGACATGTAGTGACCATCCGATTTCTTGAGGAATTGACTAACGTTGTTAGCGATCTAGGGCGTATTTTGGCGACCATCCGTTATGCAAGTAACGTCGTTAGCGAACCAAGGTACAATCTAGTGACCATCCGTTATTTGGTAATGCAAGAATTCGTTGTTAGGGAGCTATTATGTTTTGCATGAGATAGTGGCGCGTTAGTCTTTTATACCCCTTTAAGCCTTAAACCCGAATAAAAGCCCTCTTTGATATGTATACTTGGCGCTCACACCATTTCGGTGTAGTTTTGTTTCTTGTACAAGCCTATGGTAATATTTAGATCATGACTGAGCAAATGAGTGTTTGAGTGAATTATATTTCATTTTCCTTTCGTGAGGTGTTTAGTAATGTGTATCATGCAAGAAAATCATTTGGGTATTGTCAAACATCTCGATGATTCAACCATAAAAGCTTAAAACGATGAATCTAGCTTGTACTAGTGCTTGATAGATTTGCATCACATTTTCCTAATCATTTGTGCATACCATGTGGATAATTGTTTTTATTTCTAGATTTGCTTGAGGGCAAGCAAAGTTCAAGTGTGGGGGATTTGATAACGCCTAAATCTAACATGTTTTTGATAGCGTTATTGGTAGTTTTATATATGTTTTGTGGTTATATTTATATGCTTTTGTTACTAAATCGTACCAAAGTGTGTTTGCAAAGCATTTGTAGCCAAAGACAGGAAAATGGATGGAAAAGATGCAAAAATGAGGAAAAAGGAAGTATTTGAGATTGCATGTGAATCTTGTGTCAAGTTCCGCTCCGTAAGGTACTTCAATGAGTTAAAGTCCAAGTAGTCGAGTTAATAAACTTAAGGATGAAGGGAAAGATCAAAGAATCAAGAGCTACGATCGAGAAACAAGTCATACGCAAAAGTCCAAGAAAAAGGTCCATCAGCCATAACCATCCGATCGGTCGCCACCCGCAACCGATTCGGATGGAGTGAATTTGGATTTACCGAGAAGACCAACCGATCGGTAGACCATTCTATCCGATCGGTTGGAAGTCGCTGTTTGACCCAAGACTTCTTTATTAAGGATTGTGACTTTATAACTCCGGTTCTAGGTCCTTCTTTTCAGTATTCTAACCATTCAATACTACTTGGAGAGCAAGAGAAGCATTTATGCACTTAGACCTTTGGTTAGAGCAATTTATGGAACCATTTGTTGAGTATTTATATACCAATCAATCTAGAGAGATATGCTAGAAGTGCTAGGAGAGAACCATTCACAGAAATATACTCAGAAATTCGTCCATAAGTCCAGGAGAAGGGAGAAAGTCGAATATACCATTTTCATTGCTTGTGGAATCATTGTCTTTCACTTGTAATCTTATTTCCAAATCATTGTAAGACTTTCAATCATGGCTAGTGCCTTTGTGCACTTGCTTAGATGATGTGTATTATTCATTGATTGGCATATGATTGTGATAACATGTTTTAATTCAATTTCAAGTCAATTCTAAGAACCAATTGTGATAAAGTTTCATAGTGACATTTGGGTAATCAAGTTTAACTAGTGCTAGTAATCTTAAGGGTTGAAAGAACTATTGTTATTCCACTAGTTATAATCATTTGTCTATGAATGATTGTTGTTTTCCACTATTCTTGATTAACCAAAGGAACTTAATTGTGATTGTAATGAAAAAGCTTTTGTCTATCAAAACGGATTGATTGTAAACCACTTTAAAGGTCGAGAGATTAATAGTTTGCTTTCAATTGTGACCTTTTGTCTATAATCGGTTACCTTTTGTATTGACCATTTCCTAAGCTTGTTTGATTAGACAAAAGATTGTTTTTGTGTTTGAGGAACACCAACTCATGAACCTTGAATTGATCTTGAATTGATTGGTTAAACGTAATGCTTGTTTTTATAAACCAAAATCTTGACGAAGGTTTAATTTGTAGAAACAATAGATTAGTGTCAAAACTAATTATCACAACCAACATGTTTTCCAAAGTTATCACAATCATATTAGTCAATTGTAGTACACTAGTCTAAGCAAGTGTAGTTTTGAATCATTTGAATTTTCATTATATCATTACTACTAGTTTGAGATAGTTGCTTTTAACTTACAATTCGATTCACTACACAAATCCCTGCGAACGATCCCGACTTACCATCAAAATCTTGCTACAACGGACGAGTATACTTGCTCGTATGTGTTGTTATTAGATTCGGTAATTCACCCCCTTATAAATTTAAAACTTGCACCGAACCGGGCACATCAGATAGTTCCAAGGCATTTGACTACTAGTAGATGACCTAAATCGTGCAATTAGTCTTCCTATTGATCTAGATCTAGCACTAGTTCCTTTTGGAACGTTCTTCTGTTCAGATGTAATAGTCACATTTTTAGAAACATAATCATCACAAATATCATTAGATAAACATTTCTTGCACATTAAACAAACAGAGTCATTACATGCATTAGAAACAGTACTTTTGACATTACATTCAGATGACATATGTCTATTATTACAAAGCGGTAAATTTCTAGGGTGTTCTTCTACTTCTTCAACTTTATTCAGGCATCTACTCTTAGAAACAGGCGAGACTCTATTGTTCCTTGTATTGCTCCTAGGCTATAGTCTGCTGCTCCAAGAGGTGCTTTCTATTCCTGTAGAAGGTAAGGCACACACATTAGGATTCAAATTTTTGTCGTTAGAATTTGTTTTAGCTTTCCTAGTCTCTTTTGGATTATCTTTTACGCCTTTGTCATTTGTACCATATGTTTTAGATGTTGAGGCAAACGCAATAGTGGGACTAATCCTATAAAGGCCAGGTGCTATCACTTTTGATTTTTATACGACTGCTTTTACTTTATCAACAATATTTTCTTTTTCATTTTTCTTGGGCAAGGGTGTTGGAGTGACTGGTTTTGTCAAATCATTTTTCACATCGGCTTTTGGAATAGATTGAGAAATCAACATTTTTGGTTTAACAACCGGTTTTGTAGTATTTTGTTTGTGCGAAGTCGATGGTTTTGTAAACTTAGTATCCACACCCTTCGCTTTTTGACTTTCCAGCTGAGCCCTCAAAAGATCACATTGCTTTTTCATGTTTTTGAAGGAACGCTCATACGATAGTTTGTCATGCATTCATCGCTTTTTCAATCAAGTTGTTAAAAATATGACACGTTTTCTTTTTCATGTTTAATAATAACATTTTCATATTTTGAAACAATTGCGGAGGTCTCAGCTCGCAGTCTTTCATCGTCTTCAACAAAATATGTTTGCAAAATAATGGACATAATATCGGTAGACATAACTGCTTCGAAGAGAGAGTCATGTAGGTTTTCCAAAACTTTGATGTTTTCAAGATTTTCATTAGCTTCCGTCACCAGGGATTTGTGGTCCTTGACGAAGTCGGCTGTTTCTTTAAAAAATGCTTGTTCAAAATGATTACTATCGCATTGATGTTATTTAGTGGAGTAGTAATTTCTGTTTCAAACACCTTTTTCATTTCTGCATGAAAGCTGAAATGCCAGTTGTTAACACTGATAGTGGTTTAAGACTTAATAATCCCTTGAAGTTGCTCAATTCGCTTTTTAATATCATCTAGAAATCTTCTAGCATCACTTGTGTTAAAAGGGTTGTTTGACGACATTTGTTCCATGTTTGAAAAAGCTTTAGAGACAACTTTTTGTTTTGCAAACTGTTTTGTAACAACTCGTTTATTTGAAAATTTTGATGTTTGTTTTTGTTGGACAAAAGTAACTCCAGAGAGTTTGTTGAGTTTATATAATCAAATGATTTCTGGTCTGGATTCTTTTGTTTCATTTTGGTTAGACTCTCTTTAGCAAGTTCTATTGTTTCCTCCTAATCATGAACAACGGGAGGATCATGTTTAGCATATATTATGTTTCCATTGTACAAAACATTCTGTTCTTTCTGAGCTTTCTTGAGAGTATAAGGATTTTCACAACCGATAGCCATTTTCTTCATTGTATGTAAAAACAGATTTAGATCTTTAATAAGCATATGAATGGTTTGACTTGAATGACCCATTTTAACAAGCAAATTTTCCAACTTTTTGCTTGTTTCTTGTTTCTCAATGATTTCATCAAGAAGATCGTTTTCTCGTTATGAAAAATTTGCTTTCAACTGTTTCTTTCTTTTTCAAGATTAGAACAAGCTGATTTTTGTTTAGAAAGTTGGTTTTTCAAATTAGAAATTTCCGCGTTTAAGAATTTTATTTTCATGTGTGAATTAACATCACGTATGTCAAACTTTATTTTCAATTGTTTTTCCCTTGAAACGGAATTTTGATAACCAGTTTCTAAGTCTGACTGTCATTTTTTATGAAACTCAAACGCTTTTTCGTTTTCCTTACACCTCTCAAGCTCAGCGGTCATTTTCTCATTTGCGGCCTTAACATCGCGATTGACCTTTTTCACTTTCTCAATTTCAATGCTACAATTATTCAATAATGATTCAAAGAGAGCGCGTGTTTCCTCATCATGCTCAGCATGCTGTGAAACTGAGCCTCCACTATGATTCATATCTGGAGTTGCCAAATCAATATTGCTACTACTCGGCGTGTCTAGGTATGTATCATAAGTGGGTTCTCGAGTCTCATAATGTTGTTCCTCATGAGGAGACATATCAAATATATCATTATTGTGTCATAAACAGGAGGTGTGTCCGAATCCGTGTCGTACTTAGCCTCCTGAAGATTTTCCATAAATATGCAGTTTGCATCGATGTCCTCTCGGTCTTCCATGTCATCCATGAGAGCCATAAAATCATTTTCCCCAGCATTCAACTGAAACCCTGCTTCTTCCTTCTGTGCCAACAACAATGCTTTCTGCAGCTAAGCTGGATCTTTCTTTTTCGGCTTAGTTGGGAAGTTCCTTGCCATAGGACCTACACCCTGACAGTTGAAACAGTTTATCGGATTTCCCTGATTCATATTTCCATAATTCCCAGCAACTAGAGCAGCAACATTCCTAATCTGATTACCCACTGTCTGATTCCTAACATTCTGACCCCTCTAATTTCCAACAAATTGACCCATCTGATTCCATGTATACTGACCCAACTGATTTCCTGCATACTGCCCTGCATTCTGCATATTCTGATTACCCATTTGAAATCTAGTAGCATATCCTTGTTGATTCCCAATAACTCCAACCATTTGTCCTCCTTGACCCATATTGAAACTCGGCTGTGCAATCTGCCTGTTGCGAGTATTCGATGAAATCCTTTGGTTGTTGTTGGTTGGTGTAGAATAGCGTCCTTGGAATGCCTTTGTCAAATAAAAAAATGCTTGTGTCAAAGCAGCAGTAGACTCATCATTGTCAGTGAACTCTGGTTCTTGGAATTGTGGATATTGTTGTTGTAGAATAACATGTTGTTGTTGTGGGTAGAATTGTTGTTGTAGGATTACAGTAGTTTGTTGTTGTGGAATGTATTGTTGTTGCATGTAGTTGTGAGTGGAAGATGATGATGGTTGATGTTGTGTGTTCACTGGTAAAGGTGTTGGTATTTGAGGAATGAATGCAAGAGGATCATGATTCTTTGCCAATCTTTCTTTCCTAACTTCATTAGCCAGTTTTGCTTCAGAAAATCATAGAGCTGATCATAATTAACCTGATGTAGATCCTTGGTTTGGTTGACAATAGTGACATATCGTCCCCATTCTTCTTGAAGATTGTTGATGAACTTGATGTTGCTCGCGATTGGTCTTGGTGTCAACTTGTTTCTGATTAGGTCATTCATTAAAGTGCAGAACCTGGTATAGTTGGATTCAATGGATTCTCCAGGAGTGGATGTATACTTCTCCCATTCAGTCAGTAGCTTGTTTTCGACGTCTTGTTGCCCAATTTCTGTTCCATGACATAGCCTTCTAACTCGTTCCCACATGTCATAGGCAGTTTCACAGCTGTCGACAGCAGCAAAGATCTCTCATGGTAATCCTAGTTGGATTAAGTGCTTTGCCATATCATCAGCTGTGATCTGCTTCCTGTCTTCTGCTTCTGATTGTTCATGAAAGAATGGTAGAACAGGAGGCGTTCCATTTGGTTCTCCAGGGCCGTGAATTTGTCAAGGCTTGAAGGGTCCATTCTTAATAGATTGGAGCAGGAGTTTACCATCAGGCTTGGTTTTGATGTAACGAAGCATGCGGCTTATCCATGGAAGATACCCACCTTTTTCAAGCATAAAAGGACGGTTTTCTGCACCGGCTGCATGAATGTCCTGCTGAGTTGCCATTGATGAAGGTATGTATGATAAAGTTGATCTTGGATCGGTGCAACGATATAGGAGTTATGTTTGGTGAAAGTTGAATTCAGTTGTTGTAGTGAAAATTTTGGTCTTAAAAAACTTATGACCGTTTGAAGTTTTGCCGTAAAATGTCAAACAGAAGTACATTCAAATGAATATGGTTCAATTTCGATTGATTCTGTTCAATTCTGATGGATTTGGTGCAATTTCGATGGATATTGTTCAATTCCGATGGATTTGGTTCAATTCCGATGGATTAGGTGCAATTCCGAGGAATACTGTTCACTTTGGTCCAATTTCGATGAATCCTTGCAATTTCGATAACTTGTGCAATTCCGATCAAAGTTGCAATTCCGATGAAAGTTTGCAATTTTGATAAAAGTTTGCAATTTTGATAAAAGTTGCAATTTCGATAGAGTCTATCTAATTTGTACAAATTTGAAGATTTTTCCTTAGTCGAAGTATTCCACACATTTATACAAGCAAGGGAATACTGAGTAATCGTTGGATCGTGAAGTAAACGTGTTCTTGATGAATTCCAATGACCAATTTTGATGAATGCTATTTCGATGAGCCAATTCCGATAAACCAATTCCGATAAACCCTTAAAATTTCAATTCCGATGGATTAACTGATTTTTTTTAGGGATCAATATTACGACTAAAAACAAACTTCTAAACAATTTCTATCGACCAAAAACCTTCAAAAACACTTAAATAACAATAAAGTTTAGACCTTTAACGATTGTTAGGAATTATGTGTTTTTGAAGTTTCAACTGCTGGTTACAGTTAGTACTGTTAGTTATGTAGTTAGTATTGTTAGCTTTAAGTTAGTACTGTTCGTGTTAGAAAGGTACTGCTGGTATGTTTTAGTTAGTACTGCTTATGTGATATGCATGAGTTATTATTAGAATAGATATGTAGAGATATGCATGGAGTTATATTAGGAAGAGCTATGTAACATCTCTTTACACGTTATTGTAAGCTGTTAGGGTTTCCTTGGTGTATAAAAGGAACCTACGGCATTAGAACAAGGTGTGTCAATGAGAGTCGATTATCGTGTCTACGTTAGTTAGTAATATGTAACCTAAGCAGATTGATAGTAATAAAAGTTCTTTTAGTATTCGTTGTTCTTCTTAGCAATACAAGTTAGATTCCGCATAACTTATATTGTTCATAGTCGGTGTTTCTCTTGTAGTTAGTTTGGATATATCCAGATTAGCTACGACCCTTAACAGGCTAGAAGGATCCACTCAGATTGGGACCAACAAGTGGTATCAGAGCCAGGTTGAGAAGCTCTGAGTAAGAAGAACCAAAACCAGATCCGAGATAATGTCAAGAGAAGAAGAAGTTAATAAAATCGAAACCAATGAAGACAACAACCAGAAACGTCCACAAACACCACCACCACAAACACAAACACAACCAATCCCTCATACCATGTCATCCATTAAACTTCCTGTACTAAAGAAGGGTGAATATGACATATGGGCCATGAAGATGGAGCATTACCTAAGTCACACTGACTATTCTCTGTGGGAAATTATACAGAATGGCAATGGTCCTGTTAAGATTGCAACAGATACCCAAGGGAATGTTAAGGTTTTGCCTCCTAAAACTGCTGAAGAGATTCAAGCCAGAGAAAGAGAAAGAAAGGCTAGGACCACATTATTAATGGCTATACCTGAAGATCACTTAGCCAAGTTTCACAAGATGACTGATGCCAAAGAGATGTGGGATGCTATCAAATCCAGATTTGGAGGGAATGATGAATCCAAGAAGATGCAGAAGTATATTCTGAAGCAGCAATTTGAAAGCTTTTCTATGTCCAACTCAGAAGGATTGCACAAGGGGTATGATAGGTTTCAAAACCTATTGAGTCAGCTTGAAATTCATGGTGCAGGTGTCTCTACTGAAGATGCCAATCAGAAGTTTCTTAGGGCTTTACCTTCTTCCTGGTCACAAGTATCCTTGATCATGAGGACTAAACCAGGAATTGACACTCTCAGTTTTGATGATCTGTATAACAACATTCGGGTTTTTGAACGTGATGTTAAAGGCTCAACTGGATCATCTTTAAGTACACAGAATGTGGCATTTGTGTCTTCTGAAAGCACTAGCAGTACTAATGAAGTTAGTACTGCTCATGGTGTTTCTACTGCTTCTGGTTATAACTCACAAAGGGAAGGCTCCTCATCATATACTGATGATCTTATGCACTCTTTCATTGCTAATCAATCCAGTGCTCCACAACTGGATCATGAGGATCTAGAACAGATTGACAAGTATGACCTAGAAGAGATGGACTTGAAATGGCAGGTGGCCATGATTTCCATGAGACTAAAGAAGTTTCACAAGGAGACAGGAAGAAAACTGAAGTTTGATGCAAAGGAACCAGTTGGCTTTGACAAGACCAAAGTTGAGTGCTTCAATTGTCATAAGTTTGGGCACTTTGCTAGAGAATGCAGATCAAAGGGCAATCAAGAAGGCAGAAGGAGAGATGCTGGAAAGAATGGATACAAGGAATCTGCAAAGTTTGATGAAGCCAAAGCATTGGTGACTGTTGATGGAGATGAGATAAATTGGTCAGGCTATGCTGAAACAGAACTTGCTTTGATGGCTTTCAATGAGGTACAATCTTGTTCAAAAGAATGTGTAGAATCTTATGCTAAGCTTAAACAGTTATATAATGAACAAAGAGATAAAATTGCTCATGATAGCATAGAAATACAAGCCTACACTAAAGCTTTAAAAACTGTAGAAGCTCAATTAGCTTGTCATCAAAGAAATCAAGTCATTTATGAAGAAAAGCTTAGGTTTATGAAGATTGATTTAGATGCTAAAACTGATGAGCTTATATATAATAAGAAACTATTAGCTGCTGCTGAAAAAGAAAAAGAGGAACTAAAAACCGGGTTTCAATCTTGGCAAAGTTCTTCTAAAAATCTTAGTAAACTAATAGATTCTCAAATGAGTTCAAGTAACAAATCTGGGCTTGGGTATGGAGATAATTTGCATAAGGGAATGTTGAGTTATGAGAAAGAAATGTTTGAAAGTGTATTTTTTTAGTAGTGATAGTGATGTAGAAGATGTTCCTGTGAATGATAGGTATGCTAAAACTGAAGGAATGCATGCAGTCCCCCCCTATTACTGGAATTTATATGCCTCCTAGGAATGATGTTGAGATAGATGATTCAATGTTTACATATGGTCCAAAACAGACTAAAACTTGTGAAACAGATGCTAAAACTAGTGAAACTGAGTCTAAAACCACTGATGTTGCTTCTTCTTGTAAGGAATCAACTGAGTCTGTGCCTAAATCTGTTATTAATGAACCCAAAGTTGTTAATGAACCAAAAGTTTGGTCTGATGCTCCTATCATTGAGGAATATGAATCTGATAGTGAAGAAGAATATGTGTGTCAAGCCTTTGTTGAACAGGAAAAACCTAGTTGTGCTTGTAGTAATACTGTTGAGCATGTAAAAACTCCTAGGAAAGATGTTAAGGAACAAGACATACATAGTAGGTCAAGGACTCAAAGATTTGGTTTGGGATATAGTGTCACTAGAAAAGCATGTTTTGTATGTGGAAGTTATAGTCATCTTATTAGAGATTGTGATTTTCATGAGAAAAGAATGGCTAAACAGGTTGAGGTCAATAATGTTGGTAAAAGTGAGGTTAGACCAGTATGGAGCAATGTTAATAGGGTGAATAAACCAAAAATTTCAAATCATAAGACTCACCCTAAGAGCAATAAGAACTTTGTTCCATCAGCAGTGTTAACTAGATCTGGCAAAATAGCAGTTCCTACTGCTAGGCCAAATCCAGTTCCTACTGCTAGACCTATGACAGTTACCACTGCTAGGAAAAATGTCACTACTGCTAGGCATAATGTAACTACTGTTAGGAGAAGTTTTAATTCTTCTAAACCAAGATCAAATGGGAATGATACACTTAAAAGGCAAAATGTTTTTCACAAATCTCATTCACCAGTCAGAAGGTCTTTTTATAATACAACAATATTTAATAACATGATTAGGAAACCCAGAGTTACTACTTCTAAGGTAAATAATGTTTCTGCTGCTGGGACACAAGCAGTGATTAATATTGTTAAAGGAAATAAAAGGAATGATGTAAAAGCCTCAGCATGTTGGACTTGGGATCCTATGCAAAATGAATATACATATAGATCCCAAAGCAACAGTGGATCATGTTCTTATAAGACATTCAAATATAATGATCCACAAGGTAGACTCAAGTCATCTGTGGCTTGGGTCCCAAAGAAAAACTGATTTTTCTTATTTGATGTGCAGGGAAATCCATATGGAGCTTTAAGGGATAAAGGAATTATTGATAGTGGATGTTCCCAGCATATGACTAGAAACAAGGCTTACCTCTCAGATTATGAAGAATTTAGAGGTGGATCAGTTGCTTTTGGAGGTAGCAAAGGTCAAATTACTGGTAAAGGAACTATAAAAACAGGAAATTTAGATTTTGAGGATGTATATTTTTTGAAAGAACTTGAGCAGTTCAATCTCTTTTCTGTGTCACAAATTTGTGACAAGAAGAACAAAGTTCTTTTCACTGATACTGAGTGTTTTGTATTGTCTCTTGATTTTAAGTTACCTGTTGAAAATCAAGTATTACTTAAAATCCCTAGGCAAAACAATATGTACAATTTCAATCTAAAGAACATTGTTCCTTATGGAGATTTATCTTGTTTGATTGCAAAAGCTACAGTTGATGAATCTAATAAATGGCACAGAAGGCTTGGTCATGTCAATTTTAAAAACATAAACAAACTTGTGAAGGGAAATCTTGTTAGAGGCTTACCTTTCAAGATTTTACAAAATGACCATACCTGTGTTGCTTGTCAGAAAGGAAAGCAACACAAGGTCCCCTGTAAGGTAAAATTAATGAGTTCTGTTAGTAAACCCTTAAAGATTTTGCATATGGACTTGTTTGGACCCACATCTGTAAGGAGTATAAATCATAAAACCTATTGTTTGGTAATCACTGATGACTTCAGTAGGTTTAGTTGGGTGTTCTTTTTGGGTTCTAAGGATGAAACTGCTGATATTCTTAAAAGCTTTGTTAGGCAGATAGAGAACCAATTAGATCATAGAGTTAAGGTTTTTAGGTGTGATAATGGAACAGAATTCAAAAACAAGGATCTCAATGAATTCTGTGATCTCAAGGGCATCAAAAGGGAATATAGCAATGCTAGAACTCCATAACAAAATGGAGTTGCAGAAAGGAAGAATAGGACCTTGATTGAGGCTGCTAGAACAATGCTAGCAGATTCATTTTTACCTAGTATATTTTGGGCTGAAGCAGTTACTACTGCTTGCTATGTTCTTAATAGGGTATTAGTGACCAAACCTCAAAATAAAACACCTTATGAGCTATTAACTGGCAAGGTTCCTATTATAAGTTACTTACGACCTTTTGGGTGCCATGTGACCATCCTGAATACTAATGGTCACTTAGTAAAGTTTGATGGGAAAGTAGATTATGGATTTTTGGTTGGATACTCTCTAAGCAGTAAGGCATTTAGGGTGTATAATTTGGAGACTCAGAAAGTAGAAGAGAACTTACATATAGAGTTTCTTGAAAATATACCTAATGTTGCAGGAAAAGGACATGCTTGGATGTTTGATCTTGATTATTTAACAAATTCTATGAATTATATACCTGTTGCTGCAGAGAATCAAGCTAACAAACATGCAGGTCCATAAGAAGCTAACCTAAATGCAGGTACACAAGAAGATATCAATTCAAGTGACTCTTCTAAGGAATCTTTTGTACTGCCCTTCTTGTCCAATTGCTCTCCAAATGTCAAGAATTCAAGTGGAAAGGTTGATGCTTATCCAAAGTCTGATTCTAAGCCAAATAACACAGAAGATGAAGCTTTTCTGGATGAGCTTAAAAGGCTTACAAGACAAGAGAAGGAAGCTGATGAAACTTTTTCAAAGAAATCAACGAGCAGTACAAACCCAGTTCCTACTGCAAGCACACCAGTTTGTACTGACAGTCCTTCAAGAGTTTCTGATGATGATTTGTCATATCATGAGCTAACCAAAGATGTTCTTCAAGATGATGATGCTATGCCTGATCTTGAAGATATTTATGCCAGTCCAAGATATGGGATTTTCTCTCATGCATCCTATGATGATGAAGGTGTAGTGACTGATTTTTCTAATTTGGAAGACACAGTGCAAGTTGATCCTATTCCTACATCAAGAGTACATACTGTTCATCCTAAATCTCAAATTATTCGAGATCCAAGTTCTGCAGTTCAGACTAGAAGCAGAGTGAACAAGAATTCTGGAGCTCAAGCTTTGGTCAGCTACATTCAAAAGCAGAGGAGAAACAATCATAAAGACTTTCAACATTGTCTGTTTGCCTGTTTTCTCTCTCAGATTGAACCCAAGAGTATATCTCAAGCTCTTGCAAAAGAAAGTTGGGTTGATGCTATGCAAGAAGAGCTCTTGCAGTTTAAGTTGCAGAAGGTATGGATTCTTGTAGATTTGCCACCTGGAAAGAAAGCTATTGGTACCAAGTGGGTTTACAGAAATAAAAAGGATGAAAGAGGTGTTGTAGTGAGGAATAAGGCAAGGCTAGTTGCTTAGGGCTATAGAAAAGAGGAAGGGATAGACTATGATGAGGTATTTGCACCTGTGGCTAGGATTGAAGCCATCAGGATCTTCTTAGCATTTGCTTCATACAAGGGGTTTATAGTTTATCAGATGGATGTGCAAAGTGCATTTCTGTATGGCACAATTGATGAAGAGGTGTATGTGACTCAACCTCTAGGATTTGTAGATCCTAAATCCCCAAAGAAGGTTTACAAAGTTGTAAAGGCTTTATATGGTTTACACCAAGCTCCCAGAGCCTGGTATGCTACTTTATCTTCATTTCTGTTGAAGAATGGTTTTAGAAGAGGAACCATTGACAAGACTTTATTCATAAAGAAGGACAAAAATGATATTCTGTTGATGCAAGTTTATGTAGATGATATTATTTTTGGTTCTACTAAGATGTCTTGGTGTGAAGAGTTTGAAGCTTTGATGAAAAGTCAGTTCCAGATGAGTTCTATAGGAGAGCTCACCTTCTTTCTTGGATTACAAGTTAAACAGCAAGAAGATGGAATTTTTATAAGTCAGGATAAGTATGTTGTAGAAATCCTGAAGAAGTTTGATTTAGTTAATGCTAAATCTGCCAGTACCCCCATGGAGTCAAAGAAGCCATTAGTCAAGGATGAAGAAGCTGCTGATGTGGATGTACATCTTTATAGGTCCATGATTGGATCTTTAATGTATTTGACTGCTTCTAGACCTGACATCATGTTTGCAGTCTGTGCTTGCTCTAGGTATCAAGTAACTCCAAAGACTTCACATCTTCATGCAGTAAAAAGGATCTTTAGATATCTCAAAGGCCAGCCTAAATTAGGCCTTTGGTATCCTAAAGTCTCCTCATTTGATTTGGAAGCTTACTCTGACAGTGATTATGCTGGTGCAAGTCTTGATAAGAAATCCACAACAGGAGATTGTCAATTTCTGGGTAGAAGGCTTATCTCATGGCAATGTAAGAAGCAAACCATTGTGGCTACTTCTACTACTAAAGCAGAATATGTTGCTGCTACTAATTGCTGTGGACAAGTTTTGTGGATTCAAAATCAGATGTTAGATTTTGGTTTCAACTTCATGAACACAAAGATCTACACTGACAATGAGAGCACCATCTGCATTGTGAAGAATCCTGTGTTTCACTCCAAAACCAAGCACATTGAAATTAGACACCACGTCATTAGAGATGCTTATGAGAAGAAGCTGGTTCAGGTGCTTAAGATTCATACTGATGATAATGTGGCTGATCTTTTAACCAAAGCCTTTGATGATAGCAGGTTCAATTTCTTAGTGGTTAACATTGGAATGCTAAATGTGTAGCTGCATTGGTTCAGGGGAGGTAAATATGCAGGTTATAGATTAATTGTTTTGGAGTATGTATCCAAACAGGGGAGGAAAAAGAGGAAAATGTTATAAATGGTAGATGATTTTGCTAAGGGGAGGAAGAAGTTCCAAGAAGTTTAAGCTAAATTGATAAGATCATTTAAGGCTGATCTAGGATATGTTGATGATTTTGATGATGTAAAGCAATGGATTACACAGAAGAAGTGGAAATTCTTTCTACTGCTAAGTATAACAGTTTGTACTGCTGCTTGAAAATTTTTTCTACTGTTAGTACAAAGTTTCTACTGCTACATCAGAAGTTTATACTTCTGAGGAAAATGATGTCTTTTAAGAAGCAGAATGAAGAGTTGTGACATGTTTTTGGAAAATCTGGAAGCTGTGATGGAATGAGAAGGATCTTTGAGTGTTGGTACCTCCACCACACAACAAATGGTCATCAGTTCACCATGTCTAACAGACATCAAGAACTGACTAGTCCAGATCAAACGGTGTCTGGTAAAGACTTCTCAAATCCGTTAATGGCTGATAGTTTGCCAAAAACTATATGGTTATCAACTCACCATGCTTCACAGTGAAGAGTTGGCTAGTCCAAAGCAAACGGCTCTTGGTAAAGACATCTCAAATCCGTTGATGGTTGATAGTTTACCAAAAACTATATGGTAATCAATGCACCATGTTTCTATAATAAAGCATTGGCTATTCCAGAGCAAACGGCTACTGGTAAAGAAATCTCAAATCCGTTTATGGCTGGTAGTTTGCCAAAAACTACAAAGCCAACTTAGTTGGTATTGCTGTGAACAGATTATTGTTGATGTGTTGCTGTTTATGAAGATCATCTAGATAGCTGGATAAAGACAAAAGAGTTGAAAATCATCAAGAAGGTATTTGAAGAACAGAGTGTTTGGAATTATGTGTGTAACTACCCGTAATTTTTTGAATATATTTTTATTCGAGACTTTCCCTGTTTCTCATAAACGGATCTTTTCTGAACTCTTTTGACTCTAAAACTTAAAATTTATCTCGCGAAACGTGAAAATTTGTACACAACGCGTACTGGCACAACCGACGAATTGATTTGATTATTTTATTATTCGTGAGAAGCGAGTCGTATAAATAGTCGTTTTTATCGAAAAAATTATTCTAATCGCAATGGTGAAATTCCCGCGTCTTGAAGCGATCGTTTGCTAGCCCAAACGAGCCCCGGACTTGATTTCGTGAAAGATTTCCAAAAATGAAAACAATAGTCCCTGTAGTAAAAGTTCCATCTCTACCCCTAAATTTGTTATTCACACTTTGGTCCCTAGAGTTTATTTACCCTAACCCTAACACTATAAATACATTGTTAAAAAATTTTTAGGGTTATAAAACCCATCTCCTTCTTCCAGCCGCCCCACTTCACTCTCTTCTCTCCTCTCTAATTTTTCCGGCCATAAAATCCGGCCACCGGCGCTCCACCGCCACTCACCCTACCACACCGCCACCACCAAACTTCACCTCTTGAAACCCTTGTTTCATTTCTGCTGTGCACGCGCCTTAAAAACCCTCCTCCACCACCACTGATGCTGCGTCTCTTCTCTCAGCCACCATGGTTGGTTTCGGTTCGAGTTTTTCTAGTCACCACACGCCACCATCTCCACCGCCTTGTTCTCCTCCCTCTCTTTCTCGTCATGGTAAAACCGAGAATGCCCACCTTTATATTTTCTTTTATATATAACCGATTATTTTGTTATTGTTTTTGTTCGTGGATTTAAAACCATATTCAAACTGAGATTATTAACTTGCGATCTAAAAACTGAGAATAATCATGTTTTGAAACCTGTTCGTGTGGTAAGAGATCGTTTGAGTTGTCTGTTCGTTTTGGGTTGTTCTCGGGTCGGGTCAAACTAGGTGGTCTCAGTTGGATTCATTTTGGTTTAATTATGAAAATCCTTGCGTGGTTGATGATTAAGAATTTGTTTGGTTTCAGATTTAAATACGAGTCGAGTCTTGGTCTCGAGTGGATATGAATCAGTTAGTTACTATCTTGGTTCGTGTTTGTGTTGGAATTGTGTTCGTGTCGCGGTAAAAGAACTACCCCGAAGGGTGCGTTAGTTTGCGAGTTGGTTGTAATCGAGACCCATAAGGGTTATTCTTGTTTTGGTATAACACTAGAGCACAAGAGAAAAGTTTGTCAGTTTGGTATCAAACGAGATGTGCGTCGAACCGCCGCGTTGCGGCGGGGCGACGAAGTGTTTGCTATGTTTGTTGGTTGTTCTGCCGTGTTATACAGTTATACAACGAATCTTGTTCTAAGTGAAACAACATATACAAATGGAAGTAATCGAAATTTCGGGCCTGCTTTGAATCAAAGGCTGATTTTGGTGGCTGCTCATGAAGATGAGAGAAAGCTGCAATAGGCTTAATGAAATCAGTGGTCAATTCTAAACCTAGTGATGTCCAAGACAGTCCTTTGCACCAACCATTGACTTCCAGTAGATCTCCATTAGGCACAGCGACCTCCTTTGCACCAACCATTGACTTCCAGTAGATCTCCATTAGGCACAGCGACCTTAACGGCCTTTGTCTGTTGAAGGCTGCATGCTACCTCTTTTTGAAACACTGCAATCAATGAAATCTTTACTTTATCTTCCTCCTTGTCGCTGCCAGCCTTTGTAGTGCTTGCGAGATGGTGGAGTAATCTGTAAACGGCAATTGTATAATTAGAACAGGCATGAGTACCCAACAAAAAAAAAAATTTGATTACCTGATTTAACCGAAAGTAACACGATGTCTGTAACTGCGAATGGCCACCATTAGGAAAACAAATAGAAGGTTATGTAGCAGTTACAAAAACATGTACAGAATACATATCAGAAAACATTATAAACACTAAACTTACAACACAGTGCTTTAGCATCTAATTAGAACAGGTATGAGTAGCATATAAGGAAAGCAGTATTTCTGCAAATTAACAAATGAATGACTTAAGTTTGCAGTAACTAATAAAATTAGCAGCTCCCATGCACTAATTCATTGCAATAACTTACTTAATCACTAAAACCAATGAAACCAAGCGAGAGGTTCATTAGCAAGGAATAAAGAAATGATAGATAAGATATATTGTTAGCATTTGTTTGTTTATTTCTGGCCACTTTTAAGATCTTCAGTTCAATAATGTTTAATGCTTTGAAAAAGGCAAGGTAGAATAAATTAGTCTATAGTATGTGGCTGGAAAGTTTGGATACCTGTCAAGAATCTGGCATTTGTAAAAAAGTCTGTGAGCATAAGTACGAAACCTGCAAAACAGTAATGTCCAATTATGGGTGAGTAGATGTCGGCAGTGTGCATTATAGATATGGGCATTTTGTTTTTTTTGTTTTTAGAAGAGAATCTTGTGACTGTCTGTCTTGGATCTGGTTTTCCTATTTAAGATAGCTGAAATGGACATTTGTTTTCATAACTCATTTGATAAGTGTGTAGGAAAACAAAGAAAAGAAAATGTCTAGGCATCCTAAGTGTGATCAGCTGAGAGTTGAGGCCAATTCTAATAGTTGGTCTGACATATTAGTTTTGTATTGTCGCCAAGCTAGTATCGAGGATGTTCATATGGCACAGCAACTGAGTGCGATTTGTGATAGGTTGGCTAGTGTTAACCGTGACAGGCTTTCTTTTATTCAAGAGCTTGAAGGTGTTGGAAATAGTCATGCTCAGAAAACAGCAGAATACCTAAGAGAAGTGATAGCAAAAGATGAACAGAAAGTCATGCAGATGCGCTTGATAGCAGCTGAATTTGGGTTAAATGCACGTAACAATGATGTGTTTATTATGAAACTTCAAGGTGCAATGCGTTTCTAATTGTGTGGATGCAATTGGAGGATGTTTTATGGTTAATGCTAGTTGATTGTAAGATATGTTTTTCAATAAAGGCTAGTTTCTATGTGAAGCAAATTTATGTTGATTGTAAGATATTTCACTAAATAAAATTAAGAATTTAAGTTGTTTTTGTTTTTAATCCAAATAGGTTGGGAAGAACACAGGAATCCATACAATTTGTAATTTCGTGGAATGCATAAATTCCCTGAGCATTAAAATATATAACATATTATGAAAAGCAAGTGAATGTGTAGTACCAGATGGTGCAGATGCAATATATGTTTGATCAGCAGGTACAGTTGACCATGTGGCTATATGTTCTGGTCTTAGTAAGGCTCAGATATGTACATATGTAATCAGCATTAAGTGCAAGTTGTGGCTGCAACTTAAAGTGCGGTTGCCCTGCCAACGAACATGCAGCTGGGAAAATGGAGATGTACAAACTTATCATCATTGCCTAAAGAATGTAGCTGCAAACGGTTGAGATACAGGATTATAGTTAGAAGATGTAGTAGGAGGAGGGTCAGTTTGAATCATGAAAAGAGCAACAAACATTAGTTACAGTTAAAAGTCTCATAGACCAAGAAAACATAATTAATATGACCTGTGTGCTGGCAGTTAACATGAGCTCTGCGTGTTCTAAGTGGCTGGCTAGCATTCGTTACAGGATTTGTAACTGTTTGACAAATGGCAGCAGTAGTAGATAACTGCGCATAATTCGCTGGTATAAAAAAAAGGAAAATAAGTTAAGCGCGATAGCAGTAATGGTTAGAATGTTTAAGGAGATTATCTATGTGAACAGCAATCGCATTTTAAATTTAGCATAGTGATATAAGTAACACTTATCTTTTGGTTGTAGGCAATAAAATATGCTGAGAATGTGAGTATCGATTCTTTGACAGGACAAAAATGGTAACAAAATATCAATGATGGATGCAGACACCATGCAAATGCGGTAGCAGCTATGTTCGGTGTCGGTACATCCATCACTGATATTCTGTATATTTTTGATTTTCAGCTTCTTTTTATGAGGATGTAGCTTGAATAGAAGTAAAAAAGGAATGCAGGCAGCTGGTTTGAGAATCTGTACAGGCTGTTTTGTTGTTTCGAGTGTCTTTGCACAATTGGGTGTACTACAGGACCTTAGAATAAGCGTCTATGCTGAAATGAATAGACAGTTTTTACTATAGGAGCATATAATTAGTAAATATAGATTGGATCATGAAATGGTACAAACGCAATATACCTTGGATCAGCAAGCGTAGTTGAGCGACGGGCTATATGTTCTGTTCTTAGCAAGGCTCAGATATGTACATGTATGATCAGCATTAAATGCATGTTGTGGCTGCAACTAAAAGTGTGGTTGCCCTGCCAACGAACATGCAGCTGGGAAAATGGAGGCGTACAAAGTTATCATCATTGCCTATAGAATGCGGATGTAAACCATTGAGAAAAAGGGATTTTAGAAAGTCAGAAAAAAGAAGAACGTAAAATAGATGAATGCAATAATGGGAATGGGTATGCGAACCTGAAGAACAGGAATCATCAAGTTCATCGGGTGACAATATTCTCTTATATATAATGTAGCGTTGAGTTTTGCTACAGTTTTCGTAGCAGTGTTGGGCCCGCATTTGGGTTGCAGGCTCTTGCTTTTTGCCTTTTGTTTGTTGTATCTCTTCTTTTAGCCTTTGCCAGACCGCTAATCATGTGGCATACAGTTCATTTTTTTCATTCAAAAGTTTAGTTAAATTTTCTAAATCCCCTTACAGTTCCATTTGTTGTTTCACCTTCCTTTGTGCAACTGCTTGCACCAAGCGAGCTGCTAGGTTGTTGAAAGAACAAAAGGAACTGTATGGGAACTTAGAATGAGTAACTATGTTTAAGTTCAGAATTTAACCATAAGAAACAAAGGGCATCTATTAGTTCTTTTTTTTTTGGTGATAGTAAAAGTCGATGCCATGTGAAAAGATGGTGATCAGCAGTATGGGTCAATTATCGAAGAAAGATGGGAAACAAAAGAGGATAGTGTATAGAAGTAATTTGTGCCAAAGTATATGGCACACTATCCTCTCCGGTTTCCCACCTTTCTTCAAGAATTGTAAACATATGACATGTATTGTTACTATCAGCAAAAAAAAAAAAAGTAGCAAATAGTCTTTGTTTCTTAGGTTTTTTTTTTTTTTTATTTTAATCGACATACAGGTGGAAAATCTGATCTCCACCTCAAACCCCTTTTGTTATTGAAATAGTCTTGAGACAATAGTCTGCACCAGACATATTGATAGACGATTAAAATAGCAAAAGGAATTCGAGGTGAAGGTCAGATTAATAATCTTGATTGTATTAATCTGGTGTGCGTAGCGGTGCTGCTGAATACATGACCTGTTACAGATATTCATAGATGAAAAAATCTGGGTAAAATGTATATAAAGTTACGATTGATGGACAGCAAATGGTTACTTTTAGATAAATAAATTCAATATACCTCAGATCAGGAGTCGTAGCCGACCGAAGTGCCACATGTTTCAATGTTAGCAAGGCTCAGATATGTACGTTTGTAATCAGCTTGTAATGTACGCTGTGGCTGCAACTGATACCGTAGTTGCCCTGCCAACGAACGCACAGCTGGAAAAATGGGAATGGACAAAGTTATCATCATTGCCTAAACATTGCGGCTGCATACCATTCAGAAAAAGGCATTTTAGAAAGGCACAAAAAGCAATAAGCTGTATTGAGGAAAAATTAGTGCTCGAAGCAAGAGATAGGAGGAAACATTTTCTTTACCTGGTAAAGGACGGATACAAAAGGTTTATGTTATGTGCCAGTAAAAGGTAACATTTATTTTTTGCATAGGTAGACGTGTAGTGACAGAATTGGTTCTGGCCAAGAATATGTTTCAAGTCTGAAAGAAAGATGGGAAACGGAAGAGAATGCTGCGAAGAAGCAATTTGGATCAAACTACTTATCACACCATTCTCTTCCGCTTCTCATCCTTCTTTCCAAATTGAAGTATATTTTTGACCAGAAGCATTTATGTCACTACAGTTATGAGTATGCAAAAAAGAACAATGTATGGTTGCTGCGTAAGCTCAATTGTTAATATCTGCAAATAGAAAAAGACGGCATATTAATAGGTGGTAGTATCCCTGAAGCGAAAATTGATGGTAAACCATAATGAATATTAACTGTTGTTGTTTTCTTAACTTAATAAAGGATATTAGCAATCAATTGATGGATAGTAAATGGTTACCGTCAGATTAATCAAGCCAACATACGTCAGATCAGGGGCCGCAGTTGACTAAGGAGGATCTAGACATTTTGACAGGCTCAGATATGCACGTTTGTGATCACCATGAATTGTACATTGTGGCTGCAACTGATATCATGGTTGCCCTGCCAACGAATGCATAGGTGGAAAAATGGGAATGTGCAAACCTATCATCATCGCCTAAATACTGTGGGTGCAAACCATTGACAAAAAGGCATTTTAGAAAGACAGAAAAAGGAATAGCTTCTATCGAAGAAAAATTACTGGTCGAACCAAGACATAGGAGGGAACGTACAGTGTTGGAGTCAGTGTTGGGTTGCGGGTTTGTTTTTTACCCGTTACTTGTGTTTTGGTTTTTTTTGTACTCTGGCCGAGATATGCATTCCTCTGATCAAAATTGATGGGTAATAATATGGACGAATTTTAGAAGATCAGTTAGAAGCAAAATAGCATAGTGTAAAGAAGTAATCTGCACCAAATCATTTCTAAGACTATACTATTTTGGTTCGCATTGATCTTTTATAATTGTACTCAATTATCAGTGACCGTTTTTTGTTATATATAACATGTATTAAATAGATGCAAACTTTTTTTTGGCACATATCTTTGTTATTAATTCTTCTAGTAAAAAGTATATATATATATATATATATATATAGTGTTAGTGTAAACCTTTTAATAGAATAATGAATAACAAAGATATGCACCCAAAAAAAAGTGTGTATGTATTTATGTATTTTACATGTTATATATATAGTAACCTGAAGAATAGAAAAACCTGGTCAAAATATGTACATGAATACAGTGAATATAAAAACAGGTTGTGAAATATAAGTTGCCCTTAACTTCTGGTCATCGCCATACGCAAGAACAGAAACCTGAAGAATAAAAAAATCTAAATAAATTATGCATACGAAGACAATGACTACGCAAAGATTTAAAAAGTATGAATGTTGAGTGTAAATACCATGTAAATATAGTGGTAGCTGAAAGGAGGCAATCATATGCAGTGAGACAGTTCAGTGTAAGAAAAATGTTCAGTACAAAAAACAACAACAAAGTATCAACGATGGATGTATACACCATATGAAACTGGGTATAGCTGCATATGTGCAGTAACCGTGACTGGTTGCCATACATCCATCGCTGATATTCTGTCTGTTTTTTTTACAATCTTTAGTTTTACATTATCTGAGTTTGACCTGTAGATAAATTCAGAAATTGATATCAGTGGATTGATATTAAAAACTGATTGCAAGAAATAAATATACCTGGCACAGGTGCAAATCTAAGAGATTGGGTTACCAAAAGCTACATATTAACTTCTTTAATCAGAGTAACAGGTTCATGACAGCCTATGACAACCAATAAGTAACAAAGTTAAACATTTTAGCCGAGGTCTGCGAAGAAGGTATCAGTTTAATATCATTGGGTTGATATTAATAAGCGATTGCAAGAAGTAAACATACCTGGTACGGTTGCAAATCTAAAAGTTTGCCCTGCCAAGTGGCAGAACTCATCAGAGGCTATTGTGCAAACATGTACGTGCGATCATCATTTGATATGAAAATCACAACATTTGTACAGCAGGCATAAAGAGTTTACAACCAATAAGCGACAAAATGAAACACTTTAGCTCAGATCTGTGAAGAAGTTATGAATTTCATATCATTGGACTGATATTAATAAGCGATCAGAAGAAATGAATATACCTGGCACAGCTGCAAATCTGAAAGTTTAACCTGCCAAGTGCCAGGGATTCATTTCTTAAATCAGGGTCACAGACTCATCACAGCCTATTGTGCAAACATCCATGCATGGTAATTATCTCATATGAAAATGACAACATTTCTACAGCAGGTGTCAAAAGTTTATAACCAATAAGTGAAAAACTCAAACAATTTAGCTCAGGTCTGTGAAGAAATTATGAGTTTTACATCATCAGAAATAAATACACGTGGCACGGCTGCAAATCTGAAAGATTGCCCTGCCAAGTGCCAGAGATTCACTTCTTAAATCAGACTGACAGACTCATCACAGCCTATTGCGCAGCCATTCATGGATGTTAATTATTTCATATGAAAATGACAACATTTCAACAGCAGGCAACAAAAGTTCACAAAGAACATGTGCACAACTACCAACAAAATCACAGGGAAGAGACATGTATAAATCTTCAGCGAATTCTATCATTTGTTAGCAATCGGAAAAAGGCTAAAAAAATCGAGGCCAACACTGGTACAACAACTGTAACCAAATTCCACAGTCCATTATATATAGGAGAGTGCAAGAGCAAAGGAGGTGGTCATCACATTCTCCACTACATTCTCTCATTTGGTAGCAACACCAGCCACTCTAAATCGAGGGCAGTTGCAAAACGGATCCGGTTAGATAGGCAGTAGTCATACCATGATATTTAAGAACTCTATTGCTGAAACCTTTGCAAGGAACACTAAACAGACAGCATGGCTGCAACCGCAATCTTAGTTACCTTGCCAAGCAACATGTGTTCAGAGAATGTAAGGTGACAAAATTATCCCAGCTGCTGCACAGAGACAGCTGAAAAGAGGTGGTGGCTGCAAAATAAGACCGGTTGCTTAGCTATTGTTTAGACCATGCCGCCCGGTAATTGCCTTGCCACCACCTGATTATATAATAGCCGAAGTAAGCTGCTGATTGCCTTGCCACCAGCTAATTATATAATAGCCAAAGCAAGGTGAACATGTATACGAAACAGGTCCAGTCACATAATTAGCATTCATACTATGGCATTCAAGAATTTTGCCGCGAATATCTTTGCAAGGCAACTGTAACACCAACACAGAAGAAAAAGGCAAGTAAGTAAACTGAATCGCGGTGAAAAAATCTGAGACGTCGGTTACACCACTTGATATGGCACTCATATCTGCCATTTCAGGTAATAACAGGTATAGGTAACATATCAAGTGACCTAACAAACGCATCACAAACATGAAGATAATATTTTTTAGCCACACAAAACATCGAAAAGGCAGCTGCATAGACCTTAAAGAAACAAAATACCGGTAGACTACGGCAAAAGAAGCAGACACATAAGTAAAAGATCAACATAACTCAAAGACATGTAAAACAGCAGGTACCATAACGGTCGCGCACGCAAGAAGCAAAAAAAAAAAAACACGGTGACTGAAACAATGAACAAATAACGCACAACAAAAAAAAACACCAACCACCACAAAGGAGAGCTACATAAGCAAAAGAAATCTAAATGACCATAACCGATCCGCAAGTAGACAACACTGGCAACCAAGCAAACATAACGAAGCGGTGAACAGATAAACTATCAAAAAAAAAAAACAGTAACACCACAAAGAACAGCCATACAAAAAAAAAAAAAAAAAAAAAAAAACGCTAACCACCACAAAGAACAGCTACGTAAGGAAAAGAAAATGTAAAAGGCCATAACCGATCCGGCAAGCGCACATAACCAAACGGTGAACAAATAAGGTACCACATAGAAAAAACAGCAACCATTAGAAAGAACAGGCACATAAGCAAAAGAAATCTAAAAGACCATAACCGATCCGCAAGTAAAATGATGAACAAATAAGGTACTACAAAAAAAAAAGTAACCACCACAAAGAACAGGTACATAAGCAAAAGAAATCTAAAAGATCATAACCGATCCGCAAGTAAACGACGACGTCAGGCAAGCACACATAACAAACAGTGAACAAATAATCTACCACAAAAAAAAAAAGTAACCACCACAAAGAACAGGCACATAAGCAAAAGGAATCTAAAAGACCATAACCGATCCGCAAGTAAACACCACCGGCAGCCAATTAGGGTTTCGTTAGAAGGCAGTAGAACGTGCAAGAGTAAGTGAAGTGGTAGGTACCCGGATTGTGGTAGCTAAAGAAGCGAAGGAACAAACCAAAGGAGAAAACCGGGAGCCCACAGCCCAAAACGGAGCCCAACACTGCTACAACAACTGTAGCAAAGGTCGACGCCAAATTATGTGTAACACCAACACAGAAGAAAAAGGCAAGTAAGTAAACTGAATCGCGGTGAAAAAATCTGAGACGTCGGTTACACCACTTGATATGGCACTCATATCTGCCATTTCAGGTAATAACAGGTATAGGTAACATATCAAGTGACCTAACAAACGCATCACAAACATGAAGATAATATTTTTTAGCCACACAAAACATCGAAAAGGCAGCTGCATAGACCTTAAAGAAACAAAATACCGGTAGACTACGGCAAAAGAAGCAGACACATAAGTAAAAGATCAACATAACTCAAAGACATGTAAAACAGCAGGTACCATAACGGTCGCGCACGCAAGAAGCAAAAAAAAAAAAAAAAACACGGTGACTGAAACAATGAACAAATAACGCACACACAAAAAAAAAACACCAACCACCACAAAGGAGAGCTACATAAGCAAAAGAAATCTAAATGACCATAACCGATCCGCAAGTAGACAACACTGGCAACCAAGCAAACATAACGAAGCGGTGAACAGATAAACTATCAAAAAAAAAAACAGTAACTACCACAAAGAACAGCCATACAAAAAAAAAACGCTAACCACCACAAAGAACAGCTACGTAAGGAAAAGAAAATGTAAAAGGCCATAACCGATCCGGCAAGCGCACATAACCAAACGGTGAACAAATAAGGTACCACATAGAAAAAACAGCAACCATTAGAAAGAACAGGCACATAAGCAAAAGAAATCTAAAAGACCATAACCGATCCGCAAGTAAAATGATGAACAAATAAGGTACTACAAAAAAAAAAAGTAACCACCACAAAGAACAGCTACATAAGCAAAAGAAATCTAAAAGATCATAACCGATCCGCAAGTAAACGACGACGTCAGGCAAGCACACATAACAAACAGTGAACAAATAATCTACCACAAAAAAAAAGTAACCACCACAAAGAACAGGCACATAAGCAAAAGGAATCTAAAAGACCATAACCGATCCGCAAGTAAACACCACCGGCAGCCAATTAGGGTTTCGTTAGAAGGCAGTAGAACGTGCAAGAGTAAGTGAAGTGGTAGGTACCCGGATTGTGGTAGCTAAAGAAGCGAAGGAACAAACCAAAGGAGAAAACCGGGAGCCCACAGCCCAAAACGGAGCCCAACACTGCTACAACAACTGTAGCAAAGGTCGATGCCAAATTATATATATGGTAATTTGTATTGAGAGTGCATTTGATGTTAGCTGGGCCGAAGCCCAAGGGCTGTGTTGGGCTTATTAAGATGTCTAAAAAGAATTTATTAATCCTATAATTGTCAGTATCCATAACAGATATAACCCAGGGTTACGTATATTCTTGGTCACTAAAGGATTGAACTAGTGAGTTGCCGTTACCTTTAACATTGGTACCCACTGATACGTTTCGGAATTATACTTGGAATTGAGAATTGAAATTGAATACGGATTTTGATTATTATACTTGGATGTTTGGACAATTGGCAATCGTTATTGAACTTACGATATTAGATGGCGGACTTATTGAACATTTTGGGAATTATGACGACGTAATATATTAAACTCGAATAGAATTTAATATATTAGACTCGGACCAGACACAAAATCTTCAATAAAACTAAAACTAATATTTTACACGAATGATAACGAGACATAAAACTTGTAAAACATTGTATTTACAAACTTGGTTGATTTAAGTCGCGACGACTCGAGAAAAACTAACTTTATTAGGTAAACTCATTTTTATTATAAAACGTTTATGTTTTATACAAATTATTTGGGAAAACGGGGTAGATACCGAAACGTACAAACCGATTCATTTTATTTGAAGTGTTTATTTGTCGTAACCTTCTAGGTTTGTCTTCCTTGGTTGAGTTCTCGTTAGTATTCTCTTGACTATGTCGATGTCTATTCTCTTTGGCGTGAGTTGTACGTCGAGTCTATGTCTTCTTACCACACCACACGAAACGTTGATACTAAGCTTTTGATAAGTTTTGAAAACTGAGTAATCCACAAAAACTACGACACATTGTCTTTTATAGACTTTATTATTTGGCGAGACGTGTTTTGAGATAATCGTATACGTACTAGGTTGTGCCGATCTTAGACCGTTGTGTACCGCTGTGCTTGTACCGCCGTGTACCGTCGTGCCGTATGTCTTGAGACCGTTGTGTCTTGCTCCTCGATGCCAGTCATGTCAGTTGTGATCTTGCGTTTCTGTGGCTAAGGTGAGTTCATGG